>JAKSZT010053846.1:3017186-3218704 GCA_026826555.1 Tolypeutes matacus
TCCTTCCTTCCTTCCTTCCTTCCTTCCTTCCTTCCTTCCTTCCTTCCTTCCTTCCTTCCTTCCTTCCTTCCTTCCTTTCCTTCTTTCTTTCTTTGTCACCCCCTCCCATGGCTCCCTAGTCTGTTTGCTCATTGTTTTTGTTCATTGTCTGCTCATTGTTTGTTTGTTTCTTCTTTAGGAATGACCAGGAACCAAACCCGGGACCTGCCATGTGGGAGGCAGGTGCCCAACTGCCTGAGCCACATCTGCTCCCCAACCAGACCCTCTTTTAAAAGTTAAATACTCCCAGGAAGTTTAAGTTAATTGTCTTCCTTAGTGTGGTCTAATAATTTAGTTTGTTAGCTTTAACACTTAGTTAAAGTGTTAAACACTTTATTTCAGAATAACATCTGAAATTTCAAATGTGAATAATTGGCTTTTTAGGGAAAGAGAAATGATGGAAATGATGGCAAGTTGCAGCCTTTCAACAAAGTCCAAGACTTATTGTGGTTGGGGGTGGCCATGCAGACGGACAACTGGAGGAAACTGCCCCATGGTTGTTGCCCTACAACTATTCACTCCATTGATGAATCACTAAATAAATATTCTTCTCTAAGAGGGAGTGGTAAAGAAGAAGAAAAATCTAAATGACAAACTATTTTATCAAGAAACAATTTTATATTATCCCCTTTGTGATGGTTAGGCTAATGTGTCAACTCGGCCAGGTAATTGTGTCCAGGTGTTTGGTCCAGCAAGCACTGGGCTAATTGTAATACAAGAGCATTTCGATCTCCAGTGAGTTTACTGCATGGATGGCTGATTACATCTGCATCAATCAGGGAGATTGCATCAGTAATAGGTGACAATTTTATCCAATCAGCTGAATACCTTAAAAGGGGAAGTGATTTCAACATTCAGAGAGAACTTCCCAGCTCGTCGTTGGACAGCCAACTTCTCCCAGAAACTCATCAAGGACCTTTAATTGGACTTTCATCAGAGCCCCTGGTTGGCAGCCTACCTGCGGAACCTGGACTAGTGCATCCCCATGATCGCATGAGACACTCTTTTAAAATCTCATATTATTGACAGATATCTCCTGTTGATTCTGTTTCCTGAGAGAACCCTGAGTAAAACACCCTCCCAAAACATTTCTGAAGGCATTGGCAGTGAGAGGTGCTGGGAATAAAAGAGGGCATAGGGCCTGGGTGGGGCAATCAGTGACTGAGCCCTAACAAGGACTCAGCAGTTCAACCACAGGTCAGGAGTGGAAAAACTAAGGGGGAGCTGATGCTGTGTGCATAAGAAAAATATGTGGAGCTGGTGAGATGCAGAATAGAGCTAGTAGAGTCCAATACGTGTAAGATTAATATGAGAATTCATCCAAAACATGGTAGGGGAGACTGGAAGCAGTGCCTAGATTCCAACAACAAGACTGGCAGAAACGAGGTGGAAAGTCAAGCTTCAGCCAGTGGCCTGGGATAGCTGTCAGGGTTGCCCACTGGTGAGTTCTGCTCTAAGTGGTCCCTTTGGTTTACCCACATGGAACATAGAGAGGTAGTGAAGGGAAAGATGTCGACTCCTCAATAGTTCACTAGGTCAAAACCAACGTGAAGTGTCAATTCTGCTGGAGTAAGAGAGGAATTGGAGTCCAATACGTAGGTATGTGTTCACTGAACATAGTTGGACTGGGGCTTCCACCGGAGGAAGAGCTAATGCCACCCCTTCCTCACGGCTGAATTCCCTCCATTTGTTCTTCATTTCCAGGGCTCTCATTGTCTGTGTGTCCTTCCCCTTCCTTAAATTCTTTCATGAGACTTTTCTTGAACGGAAATTAGGAAGAGTCTGAGACATCAGGCTGCTCCGGCTGCAGCAGTCAACGTCAACTAAGATATGAGGTCTCATGCTCTTTTGATGCATTAGGTGCCTATTACAATGCTTTGCAGACTTTAGTGGGTATACAAATCACCTGGCGGGCATGTTAAGACACAGAATGCTGGGCCCCACCCCTAGAGTTTTCAGATTCATTAGGTTTAAGATGAGGCCTGACCCTGCATGCTGGTGCGCCATCAGGTCCCTCTGAGCCACGCAGCAAGATGATGACGTAACAGGAGAGTGACACAAGGAGAGCAAAGACGAGATGCACCAAGAAACCAGGAAAGTAAGGTGGCACAGGTGGTAGGACGCCTCTATTCCACACTGGAGGTTCCCGAGGATCGAATCCTGGTGAAGACAGGAGGAGAAGGATGAGAAGAGAGGGCAGGAAACAGACACAGAGAATTGCCCAGCGAATGGACACAAAACAGCAAAAATGGGGGGCAGGGGGAGGGAGTAAAAAATGAATAAAAGTAAGTAAATAAAAAATAAACCTTTAGGGAAGCGGCTGTGGCTCAATCAGTAGGGCTCCCGTTTACCATATGGGAGGCCCAGGGTTCGGTTCCCGGGGCCTCCTGGTGAAGGCAAGCCCGCCCACACGGCATGGTTAGCTGACCCAGCGAGCACAAGCAGCAAGGGGGGGATAAATGAATAAATAAATAAAATCTTTAAAAAATAAAAATAAAAAAATAAAATAAAATAAAATAAACCTTTAAAAAATTTATATCATCTAATAATGACTGAATTGATGAAAGCACAACTGTGTGATTATGCCAAATACCATTGATTGTACACTTTGGGTGAATTGCATGCTTTATTCATATGGATCAATAAAATTGCTTAAAAAGTTTAAAAAAATAATAATAATAATGAGGCCTGAGAGTTTTCCGGGTAACAAGAGAAGCTGAAATTCCTGGTTTCGGACCACACTTTGAAGAGCACTGAGTGAAAAGAATTTTCTCTTAATGTGTAAGGGTGTGCTTGCTTCTTTGTACCTGTATGCATGCACAAGTGTCTGATGAGTGTAATTCAGATCTAAACATGTGCAACAACAGTGCCATTAATTATAGAATTTTAGCCATGTTAATCAGCAGAGTCAAAAATAGGGAGAAGGGTTAGGTCATTTAGTAAATTTAGAGAATGTATGCTTTTGTTTTACTTACTCATCAGCCAAACACATATATTGAAATACAATTACCTTCAGAATTGTAAGATACAAAAAAACTCTTGAAAGTGGGGGTGACAACTCAATGAGCACAAGCCCAAATCAACAGTGGCTTACCTAGTAATCTTTTATCATGGGTTCATAACCAGAAGCACCCATCAGAAGCCTGAGGAAAGCTTCAACAAAGCACGCATACCTGAACCCTACCACAAAGCTTTTGCAAATAGAACTTAGGACCCTTTGAAGGAAGTTAATGAATCCAAAATACTACAGGTACTGATCATTAAGAAAACTGAATAATGATTGTATATGTCCTGAACTAACCAAGTTCATGTGTTTTGACTCATATGTTATTCCCTTAGAAGACATCACTATCTCTAAGCTATTAATGAGAAGTTCTTGCTGTCGTGCATGTGTGTCTGATGCCTCTGGTGCCTTGTGACATGGTCCCCTGACCCACTTCCAATTTCAGGCACAGCTGCAGGGAACAGTTCTGTGCACACAGGCGTACCTTACATTGCCTGCATGCCCCAGAAAGCACCACACCCTATCCTCATTCTGCCACAATATTCCTGGGCTCACTGGGCCTGTGTCTGCAAACTCCATGTGGAAGTCCAGGGGACTTCATACCCTTGATACATCCTTCATTCACTGGATGATAGAGCCAGTGGATAAACTTCCCGGTTATCTTTCCATCTTCAGGTGGGCAGTCCCAGAAGGCATTCTACCTGCTCCTCAGGAAGTCCTGGTGGAGTCAAATCTCTGTTGCTTGCAAGAAATTTGTTGTTAACATTTCATCTGGTTTTCTTCTTTTCCTTTCTCACTCTCTCCATTCCCTCATCTCTGCTTCTTAGGATCACCTTCCAAATAAATCTCCAGTACCCAGGTCCTTAGTTTGGGTTCTGTTCTGTTCATAGGGAACCCCAAACTTAAAAAGCATTCTATCATTTGGAAAAATGAACAAAACATGTATTACCAAAAATGTGCAGTTTTCTAGTGAACATTTTTCTTTCAGAACTTGGTATGCCTGAAAGTAGAAGCAATACAAGGCTATATAAACACTGGTAGCCATTTCTTTAAGGATTTTTAGCTGAAAAGTATGGATTTCTCCAAAAGAACCAAGTGCAAAGTCAGCCGGATTTGACTCTTTTCTGAGGTCTTTCTCAAAGAATGAATGTGAGAAATAACTGTTTTCGAAACAACAGTCATCAAAGCTTCAAGGCTTTTAAGTTATTTGATATCATCAACCAAACACAGCAAAAAAGACCAGACCTTGCTTTTTTCCTGCTGCTTTCCACCACTTTCCCTCCATACCACTGTTACCCTTTCCAAATGGACAGTAAAGAACTGTGATACTTCACCTAGCTTGGACCTGGTGACCTCAGATTACTCTAATTGCTGAAACAATGGTGTTGTTTGTTTGTTTGCTTATTCTTTTACCACCTGTAATTTACTGGAATTGATCAACTCAATAAAATCAACATCCTTGGAAACCACTGAATTTAAAGTAAAACTAATTAGTATGCTGAGTTTTAAGAGCAGAAGAGGGATAATTAATGAATCACCACAGATATATGAACAGGCCTGCTTTGAAAAACAGGTCTGCAGGAGGCTTGTCATTTTAATTATTAATAGATGGGCAAAATAAGTTACTCAGAGACTTAAAAAAATACGAAACCTGCTCTGCCCTTAGAGATCAGTCTAGATTTGGGAAATTAGTCTATTCTTGCTTTCCAACCCTAATTGATTGATAATGGCTGCCTGATTAGTCACATTCAATAGGATTATAGGGCTTTGCACAGAAAAAATAAAAGAGGACTTGATAGATCAATAATGTCTGTCATGGGCCTGAATAAGAAGAATGAAAGTTTTTGTAGAAACCTTGACTCTAGCTTTCACTTCTGGAAAAGTTCATTAATTCGTACAGTGCTAAGGACATCAAGTTTGGGACTTAGATTTCAAGGAAACCATTAACTTTTCTTAACTAAAAAAGTTAAAAAAAATTCTTGGTTTGGGCTCAATCTAATGATTCTGAAATCTGAGTATGGGTAATTATAGGACACTTTGGATATCTTTTTTCTTAATTGAACTGTAACAGATGTAGCATGAATTATATAAAGTGTGCCAACATTAAGTATACAGTTTGACGAATTTTGCATGAGTAAACAAACACCTGTGTAACCACCATATTGATTAAGATGTAGAACTCTTGCAGTGTCCTAAAAGTTTCCTTATACTCTTCATAACCCCAGAAGTAACCATCATTCTAACTTCCATTATCATTGATTAGATTTGTGTGTTCTTGAACATAGAAATGATATCATAATATGAACTTGGGCATCTTTTTATTAATGTAGGTTTATGATTTGTGTCTGTGCTGGTTACTAATTAATCACAGTAGATTGATTGAGAGTCCTGTAGATTACACATGGAAAAAGTATTCCACTTTGCGAAAGAGATTGGTTTGAAGACAGGCTTGTATTCAAGCCTATGCAAATCCCTAATAACATCAGGGCAGGGCATCTTTAAGACAGGGCTAACCTGCTACTTGTGCACAGAAAAGGCTTTCTGGAAATCTATACAGTCAGGAAAAATTCCATCTATAAATAACTAGAAATGCTAGATCCCATATAACAAACAGCCTTTTAAATGCATAAATGAGCTCGTAAGCCTGCAAAGAAAATAGCCAAGGACCAGGAAGGAAAAAAAAAACAAAAAACTGAAAACCAGAAAAGTTATTTCATAATCTACTTTTGTAGTTGTTCTGCAGTCAGGGAAAAGGAAGGAATCGCACTCCACAAACAGGGGTAGGAGAAGGAAAGTTCAGCCTGTTCAAGGTATAGTGAAGAATTGAGAGTGCTTCTTGAAGAAGCATACATTAAAATGGGCCATGTGCAGTGAAAGTGCTGACTAAAAACAAACATCTTTCCGCTGACAATGGGAGATGACAAAGAAGATTGTTCAAATCTGAGTGGGCTTTATAGAGACAAAATCACAGCAAAATCTACTTAGAAATTTATAAACATGGCAGTCACCTTGCCTGGGTTTAGGATAACAGACTGTGTGGTCTTGAAACTCTAAACAAAGAAAGTACCATAAAAATTTATCATACTTCTGAGCAATTGGCAGAGGCAATGGCACACCCCTCTAGAAAAATCCTTCACTCAAGCTCTACAGCATTACCAAGGGCAAAGCTCTTCCCAACCTGGGTTTGAGATCCAAATTACAATCACAAGATGAATGAAAGTCAACATGTACATGTAACATAGCAATAGTATTCATATAATTGTGGTTATTAAGCTACCTGTAAATAAGATAGAAAATATTCAAAGTAAAAAGTAAATAAAAACTATAGTAAATAAATAAAACACTGAAAAAAACAGGAAGAAGAGAAAAAGAAAAACAAAATCCTATGACTATATATGTGTATATATGGATATATATCTGTATATACTTTATATACTTAAACATTTAAATTAGTTAAACAAAATTTATAAAATGTATATCATTGGTGAATTAAAGATAGATTCAAGAAAATTACTCAGAAATTAACACTGGAAAATTTACAACATGAAAAACATTAAAAGAATTTGAGGGGGGAGTGGATGTGGCTCAAGCAGTTGAGTGACTGCGGCCCATATGGGAGGTCCCAGGTTCGGTTACTGGTACCTCCTAGAAAAAAAAACAAAGGACAAGCAACAACAACAACAAAAAAAAGACATAAAAACCAACTCAGGGGAGCCAATGTGGCTCAGTGGTTGAGCACCAGCTTCCCACATCCAAGGTCCCTGGGTTCAATACTCCACACCTGGTACCTCAAAAAAAAAAATTTTTTTTAAGGGACCTGGAGGGGAGGAAAGAAGAAAGAGAATGAGAGCAATAGATATATATTTTTTTTCAAGGCAAAAAAGACATAATTTTCTAGATTTGATGACAAGCATGAATTCTTAGACTTACAATATATAATGGATCTCAAGCATAGTAAATAATAAGGAAACGTCCACATCTTGTAGAGTACTAAAGAAAAAGAAAACCATAAAGGCAAGAAGTAAATGAATCAGGATACAGGAATGCTGCAGAAGAATTTTCAAAAGCAAAACACCTCTAAAATTATGAGAAAAAAATAATCATCTATATCACATAATATATAATTTCATATCCAGAAAAAAATATTATTCAAAAGAAAAAATAAAGATATTTTCAAAGAAATAAAATGTGATAGTATGACCCCTGCTTTTCCTTTTTCTTATGTCAGTCTCTGGTGGTTGTTATTCAAACCAAATTCGCTTATGTAAAACTCTTAAACAATATATTAGAAAATCAAATTCAACAATGCACCAAAACATGTAATCTTGTAAATTTAATGTTGCATGACCAAGTTCAGTTTATCCCAGAGCTACAAAAAGAGTGTAATATTCAAAAGCACTGAAAAATATGTGCTAAATGACATAAATCTCTTTCCTTTCATTTATACACTGGATAAATTTCCAGGTAAAAATTGTGGAAATTAAACAATTTGTGAGAAAGAACTTACGTGATGCCTACAACAAAGTAATATTCTAAATTAAAATTAATTAATTAAAATTAAGTTTAAATTTTAAAAATTTATGTACATCTATTGAACTTTGTATTAATTATCTATTCCTTTATAACATTATTACCACAGGGTTACTGCCTGAATACAACACACGTTTATTATCTCAGAATTCCTGTGGGTCAGGAGTCTTGGAACAGTTTAGGTGTCACTTATCATGACTTAGTTTCCATTTTAACAAATTAATTTCACTAGGAACTTTGGAGTGAATGCTATTTTCCAACAATTATGTAATGATATAAAGAGAATGATATTCATATAGGGGGGAAACAAGGCTCTAGATATATTTCAAATTACATGGAGTCTTCAATTCAATACAGATTTGAAAGAATGAATGTATGCATTTCATTGACTATAACTAACCCGAATGATATAAAATTTTCCTCTTGTACATGAGTCTGAGGTTTCTTTATTGTACATTCAGAATAAATTTTTCAAGGGAAGTGATCATTTATGTCTATCCCATTGTCCCTTGGACAAGGCTAATTTCTTTCAGACAATCAGGGCTCATTAATTTAGACTACTTCTTAGAAAGTCTAGCCAAAATTTTCAGAAATAACTGTATTCATTCAAAAACGTACACATAAGCTCTTATTATACAAAACCGCAATACTTTAGATTTTGGAGCAAAAATGTTATATCAGATTAAGTCCCTCTAATAAACAGGAACGATATCACTATTCATAGTGTAGTACAACTTAAACTGTGCCAACAAAGGGTTGCTTAATTTTGGAATCAACAAGGCCTACTTTAAGAATTAAAAAAAAAAAAAATGGTGTAACCTTTCCATATTAATTAGTTTCTTTCTCCTATTTTAATTGTCTTGGACTTATTGGTATTCAATGATTGAATGATTTGACAGTTTGTTAATGTTAATGTAACTGAAGCATCTTAATCTTTCATTCCAAATCAAGTTGTTCTCTGAAAAATTGGTTTACCGTCTCCAAACTGCTTTAGTTTTCATCTCATAATTGTTAGTTTGGCTTCAGTCAAAGGTAGGGAGAAAGTCTGGGCATCATACTCAATAATCAGGAGTCTGGAATGTAAGGGATTATTTCATCTCCCTGTAACCAATATCAAGCACTTTAGCAGTTCTTGAACCTGCTCTCCATTAAACTGAGGCACGCTTGGATAGTATCCAAACATTGTCTTAGAATACTTTCTACCTTGTCCCTAGCTGACTTGGAAAAAGGATCCCAGCATCAAGGTTAGGAAAAAACAAATTCATAGTTCATACAGGCAGATGCTGAAGATCTAAGAAACCAGGTAGTAGTGAGAATATGTGGATTTTCACAGGGCAAAGGTAGTTTGCTGTGGAAAATGCTGGATGGTCTCTTCTTCTAATGCTCATTCACCCAACAGCTGGAGCCTTATTTTTTAAAAGTTCTTTCCCTTCCATTTCTTATAACTGTTTTATTATCTTCCATTGCTTTAGAATAAAGTCCAAATTTTTAAAAATGTCCTATAGTGTCTTGCACAATTTGGCCCTTACGTACCTATTTGGCATCATTTTATACCCTGTCCCCTACTCTCACCCCAGCTCTTTTATTCTAGCTACTCTGGCGTTTTCCCAATTCCCCAATAAAACCAATTTCCTTCCACCACAGTCCACCCATAATGCCTTGTTTATATACCCCTCCTCTCTTTCTCTCTCTCTCTCCTCTCTTTCTCCTTAGCTAATGTCGTTATCTCTATGTATTCCTTTAGACATCAGTTCAAGTTTTACTTACACAAAATAATCTTCTCTAATTTTCCAGATGAGATTTCAACAAATTATAGTATTTTGGACACATTACATGCATCTCTTATCTCATCAATTAATATAATTGTAACTGTCTCTGGTTTGCATGAATAAATGGTTGTCAGTCTATATCATTAGATTGTGAGCTGTATCAGGACTATGTCTATTTTCCTCATCATTTCCTAAGGCATGTCACAGGTAGGGATTCAATAAATCTTTATTGAATTCATTAATCATGTGGTTACCATAATATTCTCTCCAACTGCTGGCATATAATGTAGATAGATACTTTATGATAGAGGAGAGAAATAAATGGAAAAGATGGTGCAGTACTATCTGTACTATGACAAAGGACTTTCTGTGATACACAGGAGTCTTTTAGATGGGCTCTAGGACCACGGGGACTTTGATTACCATGATGAAAATTATAGCTTGTCAGATTAGACTTTGTCATCTGTTAATGACCAAGAACAAGATAATGAAAAAGGGAGAATTTAATGTGGGAGGGAATGATGGCAGTAAAGCAGGTTTATATCACTCTTTTCTAAAACCTAACAAAATATACCAGTTTTCGTTTAAAAGGTGCCAACAGTATACAAACCTCACATGAAGCAATTTTACTATATGAATAAGTAAGGGAGGAAGACCGAATCCTCAAAGAAAACATTGAGTAGGTGGCCTGGATGCAAAGAAGCAGAAAAGTCCTCTCAAATAAAAAATAAAAGAAAGCATACTGTTACAGGTTGAATTGTGTACCCAGAAAAGATATGCTGACATCCTAACCTTCAGTTTCTAAGAATGCAAACTTATCTGCTAAAAAGATTCTTGCGCGTGTCACTAGTTCAGTTAAGATGAGGTCATAGTGGAGCAGAGTGGGCCCTGATCAAATTAAGAGGGAGCCCTTAATATATTGTCCACACAAGAGAAGTGACACAGAGACACAAAGGGACAAGGCCATCTGAAGATAGAGGCAGAGATTAGAGTGACCCATCTACTGGTAGAGAAATGCTAAGCCAAGCATTGCTCCAAATTACCAGAAGTTAGAAGACTCATGGAAAGATGCTCCTCTCCAGGTTAAGAGGAAACATGGTCCTGCCAACACAATTTGATTTCAGTGTGTTGATTTCAGATTTCTAGTCTCTAGAAATGTGAGACAATACATTTTGGTTGTTTTTAAACTACCCAGTGTGGTACCTTGTCATATAAGTCCTGGAAAACTAATACACACCTAGCACCATGGATAATTAATGACTTAAAGGAGATGAGAAAAGTTCTATAATTTGCTGTTTTGCCTTTCCTGGTTAAGAGAAATGCAGGAGTGAGCACAGAGAAAGCTCTGTCGGAACTAATCATTAAAAAAAACACATGGAATAGGCCTTTTGAAAGCCTCTTCTTCAAAGATACTAAGTATTCATACTCAAAATCCTAAAGCTTTGTCTTTCTCTTACACCTGCTCTTCTGTTCTGGGCAAAACAGGAATGGATAGAATAGAAGATTTCAAACCCAATAACGTGGAAACTCACAGGGCCCAGATTAAGTAGTCAAGAAAAAGCCACTCAAAGTATATTTGAGCAAATTAATGGCCTGGTTAGGAGATACTCATGTATTTTGTTTTGTTTGAAGTATAAATATTATACACCAAATATAATGAAACCAGTAAATAATAACATAATTAGAAAATTTTAAAAAACTCCTCTTCTTGGAAATATTTTCAAACTTTCTCAAACAACTTCTGAATTGAAGACAAAATAAAAACCCCAACCGTACACTACAAAATAGCAATAACAAAAATCTCTGTATATGAAGCCAAAGTACTTAAACTGCATGAAAAAGACATTATATAATTTTAAACACATTCATTATTAAACAGGAAGAGGAAAATAAATGATTTTATCTTTCCAAATCACAAAGAAAAAGAACACCACAATAAGGAAAACAGAAAAAAAAAAGCAATAATAAAATTATTAACACATCAAATTAATGAATTAGGAAATAATAAGGTAATAAGAAGTAGTCTTGATAAATAAGTTCATGTATTGAAAGTTTTTTAAATCTAATAATATCTAGGTTTTTAAAACAGATTTTAGAAAGGAAATAAGGCAAAAATCTGTTGAAAATGATAAAGAATCATATCTTGAGAAAGAGAAATAGAAATTACCATACACAAATTTGTAAATGTGGGTGAATAACTTAGGAAAAAATTTATTATAATTAACTCCATAAGTTAATGTTTTAGAAAAAATATTTAATAGTCATTTCAGATTTTAAGTCCTTAATAAGTAAAAAGAGATAGATAATTTTTATATGAAGTATTTCTCAAGCACACACATCCACACATGAAAACGCACAATTCCTGGAAACATTTAAAAATGCCCATGAGCTGGGGAAGGAATGCTAAGGGTTGTGGAATCTTTCTTTTTGGAATAATGAAATTGTTCTAAAATTTTTGAGATAATGAATGTACAACATTGTGATTATACTAAAAGCCATTGATTGATTATACACTTTGGATAGATCATATGGTATGTGACTGTATCTCTATAAAACTGCTTAATAAACAAATAAATAATTCTGAAAAAATAGCCAGAAATAGCAGCTAAGTACAGCAAGAGAAAGATACAGATATTGAGAGGTGAGAAACTTTCTTTGTTTGTTTTTTGTTTATTATTATTATTATTGAAATAATGAAAATGCTCTAATAATGATTGATATGATGAGGACACAAGTATGTGTTTGTACCAAATACCATTGATTGTATGAGTTGGATGAATTGTATGTTTTATTAATATGTATCAATAAAATTGATTTGTTTAAAAAATATATTTAGGAATAAACTTAACGAAGGACATAAAGGACCTGCAATAAAAAAACTACAAAATATTGCTAAAAGAAACCAAAGAAGATTTAAACAAATGGAAGGACCTTCCATGTTCATGAATTGGAAAACTAAATATCATAAAGATGTCAGTTCTTCCCAAACTATTTAGATTCAACACAATTCCAAATCAAAGTCCCAACAGCCTTTTTTTCAGAAAGGAAAAGTCAATTATCAAATTTATTTGGAAGCGTAAGGAGCCCCTAATAGCCAAAAAAAAAATGTCTTTTAAAAAAGGAACAAAGTTAGAGGACTCTCACTTCCTGACTTTAAAGCATATTAGCCACAGTGGCAAAAAGACCCAGCATGGTACTGGCATAAAGTACCATGACTAATGGAACCACATCGAGAATTCAGAAATAGACCCTCACATCTATGGTCAAGTGATTTTTTACAGGACTGTCAAGCCCACCAAGCTATTCAACAAATGGTACTGAGAGAACTGGATATCCATATCCAAAAGAAAGATAAAAAGGCCCCTACCTCACACCTTATACAAAAATTAACTCAAAACAGATTAAAGACCTAAATATAAAACCGACAACCATAAAACTTCTAGAAGAAAATGTAGGAAAACATCTTTAAGACCTGGTGTTAGGAGATTGTTTCTTAACCCTTACACCGAAAGCACAAGCAACACAAGAAAAAATTGACAAATGGGATCTCCTCAAAATTAAATACTTTTGAACCTCAAAGGACTTTGTCAACAGGGTAAAAAAGGCAGCAGACTCAATGGGAGAAAATATTTGGCAATCATATATCTGATAAGGGTTTAATATACATTATATATAAAGAGATACTACAACTCAACAATAAAAAGACAAACTACCCAATTAAAAATGGGCAAAAGACTTGAATAGACAATTTTCCAAAGAAGAAATACAAATGGCATAAAAACACATGAAAAAATGTTCAGCATTTCTAGTGATTAGGAAAATGGAACTATAATGAGATATATCATTTCGTACGTATTAGAATGGCCACTATTAAAATGTCAGAAAACTACAAGTGTTGGAAAGGATGTGGAGAGATAGGAACACTTACTCATTGTTAGTGGTAATGCAGAATGGTACAGTCACTGTGGAGGGCTGTCGGCAGTTCCTAAGGAAGTTGAATATAGACTTGCCACATGACCCTGCAATACCACTACTAAGTATATACCCAGAAGAACTGAGAGCAGTGATGTGAACAGACACCTGCACACCAATGTTCATAGTAACATTATTCATGATTGCCAAAAGATGGATACAACCTAGGTGTCCATCAACCAATGAATGGCTAAACAAATTGTGGTGTATACACAGGATGGAATATTATGCAGCTGTAATAAGAAATGAAGTCATGAAGTATATGACACAATGGAAGACATTATGTTGAGTGAAACAAGCCAGGCACAAAAGGACAAATACCACATGATTGTGCTTTTATGAACTGAATATATTGTGCAAATTCATGGATTTCTTAATTAGATTATAGGTCACCAGAAAATAGAATGAGCATAAAGAATGTAAAACTGAGGGGAAACCTGTGCAGAATTGTTAAAAAGAAGTTGCTTATAAATCTTTGGAAATGAATAGAAATGGTAAAAGTACATCATAGCATTTGTAACTATACATGGGTATGACAGTGGTTGAAAGGGAATGTCTAAGAGCATGTATATTACTAGAAGGAAAGCTAAAAAATGTAACATGGGACTATATTACATAGTGAAACTTCATGTAAAATACGAATATAGGTAACATTGCATATATAGGACTGTTTTTATGAAATATAAATACAAATAAACTAGAGACAGAAACAGAATAGCAGCTATATTCAGCAGGGGAAGCATAGAGAGATTGAGATGTGATGAGGCTTTTTTGTTGTTGTTGGTTTGTCTGTTCTTTGTTTATTATTATTATTATTGGAATAATGAAAATGCTCTAATAATGACTGAAATGATGAATGCACAACTATATGATTATACCAAATGCCATTGATTGTACACTTTGGATGGATTTATGATGTATTAATATGTATCAATAAACTTAATTTGCTAAAATCAATGTCCATGAATAGCACTATAATTTATCTGTAACATAATTAACACAATTAGTTATGAGTATAAAATAAGATATATAAAATATATTGGAATGGAAGAGACAAAATGATCATTATTTGCAGATGTTATGACTATATGACTGGAATTTACATAAGGGTAAAAAAGAAAAGTGGAAAGGAAAAATAAGAATCTTAGCTTGGTTACAAAATTAAAATAAAAAGTCACTTGATTTCATTTACCTAAATAACAAGTTAGACAATTCAATGAAAGAAGAGTTTCAATTCAGATTAGTGACAAAAAAGATGGTGTGTCCCAGATTGATGTTAGTAAGGAATATAATAAATGAAGAAAGAGTTAAACCTCTGTACAAGGATATCAAAGAAGGCGTGAATAAAACAGAACATGTACCTAGTCTTGAATAAGAGGACTCAGTATTACAAAGACACTTGTTCTCTCTGCCAAGATCCTTACATTTCAAATGAGTTTATTAGCAGACATGTGTATGTAAGTAAGTGTGTGTGTGCATGTGTGAGAGAGAGAGAGTAAAGAGAATGACAGAATAAGGGACTGTAAGAGAGAATGAGGGGAAAGAGATTGGAAAATGTGGTAGTTTGAGGATTTATGGACCCCAGAAAAGATCATGTTCTTAGCATTAATCTATTCCTGTGGATGTAAAACTATTATAGGTGGAAACTTCCTTTTGATTAGGTTTCTTCGGTAGGGCATGACCCAGGGTGGGTCTTAGTCCTTTTACTTGACTCCTTTATAAACAGCGTGAATAAACAACGAGGGAGCCACAGAGACAGAGAGAAACCTATGGAAGTTGAGAAAGGAAGCCACAGAAACCAGGATGCTGAATGCAAGAAGACCTGGAGGAGAAGGGAGATGCTGCCATGTGCCTTCCTATTTGACAAAGTATTCCAGGACTGCCAGCAGCCGGTCTTTGGGGAGACAATTGCTTGGTGCCTTGATTTGGACATTTCCATGGCCTCAGAACTGTAAGTTTGCAAATTAATAAATCTCCATTGAAAATGCCAACCCAAAATTCCTAGAAATGCACAAACAAACTATATAGACTCTACAAAAAATACAAGAACTCAACAAACCAATCACAAGGAAAGAGGTTGAATGAGTCATCAAAAATCTTCTAACAAAGAAAAGTGCAGGACCAGATGGCTTCACAGGTGAATTCTACTAAACATTTCGAGAAAAATTAATAGCAATCCTGTTTAAAATCTTCCAAAAATTGAAAAAGAGGGGAAAATACCCAATACATTTTATGAAGCTAACATTACACTAATATCAAAGCCAGATAAAGATACTACAAGAAAATAAATTACAGCCCAATCTCTTTAATGAACATAGCTGCAAAAATTCTCAACAAAATACTTGCCAATCAAATCCAACAGCATATTAAAAGAATTATACACCATGATCAAGTGGGTTCTATTCCTGGTATGCAAGGGTGGTTCAAAACAAGGAAATCAATCAAGATAATATACCACATCAACAAATCAAAAGAAAAAAAAAACACATGAGTTGACACAGAAAAGACATTTGACAAAATCCAGTATTCTTTCTTGATAAAAACACTGTTAAAGATAGGAATAGAAGGAAAATTCCTCAACATGATAGAGGGCATATATGAAAAACCTACAGCCAACATTGTACCCAATGGGAAAAGGTTGAAAGCTTTCCCTCTAAGACTGGGAACAAGACAAGATGCCAATGGTCACCACTGTTATTCAACATTGTACTAGAACTTCTAGCTAGAGCAATTAAGTAAGATAAAGAAATAAAAGGCATCCAAATTGGAAAAGAGGAAGTGAAACTCACTATTCACAGATGACATGATCTTATACTGAGAAAATTCCAAAATATCTATGACAAAGCTACTAGAGCTAATAATTGAGTTCAGCAAAGTGACAGGATACAACATCAACATGCAAAAAGCAGTAGGGTTTTTATACACCAGTAACGAGCAATCTGAGGAGAAAAGCAAGAAAAACATTTCATTTACAATAGCAACAAATAGACTCAAATGTCTAGGATGTAATTTAACCAGGGCTGTAAAAGGGCTTGTCTTCAGAAACCTACAAAACATTGCAAAATTAATCAAAGAAGACCTAAACAAATGGAAGGATAGTCTGTGTTCATGGATCGGAAGAGCCAACCCATTTCTGGTATATTGTTTTGGGTAGCTTGCAGGGTTAAAACAGGGAATAATAGAGTAAAGTTGGATGTGGAGAAAAAAAATGAAAATGGCTGGAAAAATATAAAAATGTCTATTTAATAAAAAAGGGAGAAACCTATTACATAGTAGAATATATAATGCTTAATTATTTGGTGCTGGTATTGGAAGAGTCCAAAAAATCAATGAAATAACTTAAAGATTTCAGACTCAGCCTCAAATAATTATGGGAGTAAGTATGTGATAAGGATGGTATTTCAAACAAGTGATATAATTGTCTATGTTTGGAGGATAAAGGCCGAACATTCCCCATGGTTGAACTAAAATAGTTGTTAGATTGAACACTGTAATGTAATAATGTATTTAAAAGAACTAAAGAAAACCTAAGTTACTTATTTGTGTCTTCCATTTCTAAGTTAAGCATAAAATCCAGAAAAAAATTAAATTTGAAGACATAAATATTACAAACATCTATACTATTTTTTTAATTTCTCAATTGAAAGTAATGTAAACATCTATACTATTGACAGATTTTATTAAAAGACACATGACCAACTGAAGCAAATATTGTAAAACTTATTCCAGATAAAGATCTTTTACACATAGTAAGAAACAGAGGCAACCCATAAAACAAAATGTCAAAGAAAATGAAGTCAGTATACTGAAAAAGTGAAAATGGCAAATGAAGATGAGAAAACACATAAAAATCTGTTAGCAATTAAATGCAAATAAAATGATTAGATACATTTTCATATGCAATTTTTTTCATTTTGAATGATGAAACATTTATTCACGTTTAAATAAACCAATTGAAAAATGATATTGTGAGACAATATTTTAATGTGGACTTGGTGTTAGACTGTAATAAGCAATTATTAATTAATTTTATTACTTTTCACAATGATATTGTTTTTGCATAAAGAAGTATCCTTGTATTTTATAAACAAATTGAAATACTGAGGATGACATGGCATGATGTCAGAATTTTATTAAATACTTTAAAAGAAAAGATGAAGTAAAAATGGGAAAATGTTAATTATTATATATAGATCAATAGTATCTGGAATTATACAATTCTTTCTACTGTTAAGTATCTTTCTAATTTTTCATAATAGAAAGTAAAACAAAATTATTTCCTAATATAAGTTATGGGCCAGCATGTGAAGAAATTGGCAAAATCAAATAGCCAATGGCCAAACTAAAATTCAGTGTCTATTTTTCAGTCCTCATCCTAGTCACTGCTGGCCAGTTTTTATCCCATAAAACTCTGCTTCCTTCAGCTCTTGGAATAGCATACTGTTCTAGTGGTCATCCTGATTTCCTGGAATATTTCACTTGGTCCCCTCTGCAGATACCTCCTCCTCTACTTATTCATTAACAACGGTAGTTTCTCAACTCTCAGTCCTGGATTCTCCTTCACTCTCCTTCTATAATCTCTAAAAGAGCTAAATTCATCCATATCTCCATTTCAATTACACTTGTACCTGGAAAGTTCTCAAGTTACCTTGTTGTGTACTGGCTATAAGATGATACACGCCATCTTGTGAAGTGATGAAGGTTCAGATTTCACTAAATGTGGGACTTGGGGCCTCCTGAGGTCTCAGTTTTCTCCTCTGTTAAACAAGTGTAACAGTGCAACATTACAAAGTTTGAAATAACACACACTCTCACATACACACACACATATATATACATACAACAGTGCTTGACATATAATAAAGGTCCAATATGTGAAAATTAATAAGCTAATATTATTCCCAAGCATATAATTATGAGCGCTATTTTCATATAATCCAGTGCCTACCAGATAATTTCCAAAGACAACCAGCTCTATATCCAAACTTCTTTCTTCTTCTTGTCCCCAAACCTTATCTTCTTTTGAAGCTCCTTAGGCCATTAAATAATGCTACCATCCAGCTTGTTACAGGAGGGAGAAACCTAGTATATTAGTTTCTTATTGCTATTATAACAAATTACTGCAAACTTGGTGGCTTAAAATAATAAAAATTTATTATCTTATGGTTCTAGAGGTCAGAAATCGGAGATGGGTCTCACTGGGCTAAATTCCAGGTGTCAGAGGGCTGTGTTCCTTGTGGAGACTAGGGGAGAATCTGTCTCCTTGCTTTTCCAGCTTTTAGAGGCTGCTGGCATTCCTTGACTTATAGACACTTCCTCCATCTTCTAACCTCCCTCTGATTCTGACTCTCCTGCTTCCCTCCTCCACATATAAAGGACCCTTGTGATTACACTGGGCCCACTTCAATATTCAACTAATTAGCAACCTTAATTCTCTCTGGTCATGTAAGGTACTGTATTCACAGATCTGGGGATAAGGACTTAGACATCTTTAGGAGGACATTATTCTGCCAACAATGCTTAATTACCCCTTATTCATGATATACAACCCATCATGTCCTTTGATTTTAATTCCACTTCTTTCCACCTAAAACTAATGTATCTTAACAATAGCAGCAGCTACTAACAAGTCTCTCTAACTCCCTGTGCTTTCTATCAATCACTCGCTAGTACCCAAAGGGATTCTTTCCAAACAAATCTTAGGTCACATCTCACTCCACACCTCTTTACAGCTTTCATTGTTTTTCTGTTGCTTTTTGCTCTTAGGATACAGTTCAATTCCTCATTATGTCCACAAGGTCATTATCATTACATATCAGAATCTACCCAAAGAGCTAACAAACAAACAAACAAACAGAAAAGGGTAGTGCATCAGTCAGCATCCCAAAGAAAACTGAGGACAAACTCAAAGTAGGGTAATTTGAAGAAGACTTATTTACAAAGGATCTAATTGCAAAGGTGACTGCAAGCTGAACAAGGAATAGTGTAGGGGCACAAGGCTAGTAGAGGCAATGCTGTTACCCCTCTGGATGCGAGGGGATGAGGGGTGGGAGACGTTACAGGGAAACAAAAAGTAAAGTTTCACATTGAGCTTGTTGCCTAGGAAACAGCAGAGATCTTGCTTGAGGGAAACAGCCAGCCTGGTCCAACCTCATCAAGAGGAATACATACTCTGACCCACTATTGCCATTTCTCTGCTCTCTCCTTTGGCCAAACCAGGAGGCCAACGTCATGGGAGTTCTGCTGTCCAGTTCATGCACATCAGCCTGCCAAGGCAAAGAGCCGGATGGAGATGGGCTTGGAGAGTCCTTTTGGGAAGGCAAATAGAAGATATCTAGCCCAGGTAAGGAAGAGAATAGCTCGATAGGAAGTAGGGGGTTCATTCTGAAAATTAATGAGACATATGCCTGGATAAGAGGAGTCAAGAAGAGCCATGGAAAACAGCCAGATGTAAGTGGATGCTTTAGTTCATAGGCAGCTACCATAGGTTCTTCAACTGGGAAATGAAATTATGAAACAAAGGTCTCTGGTATATTACCGTGGCTGTTGGAGGCAGGATAAATGGAAGCAGTAGTTCAGGGTTGAAAAACTACGTGTCCAGCCTAGTAGGTTGGCCTTAGGAGTAAAAAGTAAATGGTTTACAACTGCTGAGATCATTGTTATCCAAGTATCTTTGAATAACTAACAGATTACAATCTTGGAGCACATTTTTCCCAGAACATTTTCAAAGTATAAGGAATCGCTCAACGTTCTGGATTCATATCACCAAATTGCCCTATAGAAAGCAGTGATTTATACTCCTCACCATCAGTTATGAGAATGTCACTTTCCCCATGGAGTATCATCATTCTTTTACTTTTGCTATCTCATTGGTCACCAGGGATTTCCTTCCAAGTGGCTTTTAGAAACTTCTATTGCTGCCCTTACTATATATTTAATCCATTTATGTGTGTGTCCTGAGTCTTTAAGTGTCTTTCACTTCAATGTTTCTATTGTATCTTTAATTTTCTCACATTCTTTCCATGTGGGCATGTTTGAGAGTAAAACTAAAGAGAGTATTTCAGAGAAGAGGGAGATTAAATACATGATAGTCTTAGAATCAAATGAAAGAAGATGTCACATAAATGCACAGATTTGGTCAGCAAAAGTTTATTAAAAAGAAAAATAAAGGAGTGATAGACTAGGAAGGAGAAAAGCCAGATTTCGTGGCATGCCTAATGGAGATAAAAGCAGAAAAATACATAGTCAATGAGTGTCAGAGTAAAGAATGCATTCACTCTTAGAAAAACTGGTAGGTGTGGTCCCTGATTCCGAGGAAATTATATTTCTAGAAACAGGAAGAATGAGAGGAATAGAGTAACGACAGGAAAGGGGTCTGGGTGAATTAAGCAACTGAATGAAATTTCAAGGGAGAAGAGTTGTTGTTTGTAGAAACTAAGGAAGATTCTGACCATAGGTCATTAGTTAGGAATGTAGTTGTGCTCTAGAGCAGAAGAGGAAAAGGAAGAGGATGAGACATAGAACTTACACCTGAGAATTGTATATATGTTTCTAAACAAAACTGAGAAAACCATCAGCTCTACTCAAGGCCAGAGGAAATGAAGAAAATATAAGAAATCTGACGAAGTAATGAAAAGCTAATTAGAGAGCACAGTTGTATGAAAAGAAGCAAATGCCCCCCATGTATGTGAGAGGAATAAATTGAGGTATCACAATTTAAGATGTAAGATCATTTGGAATCATAACTAGAAAATAAGCTTAATAGGCTTAATAGTCATATTGGTATATGGTTACTTTTCTTATAATTAAGAGATATGATATATTTTAGATAAACGGGTAGCATCTGGATTATTAGTCTCTTCAATTAAAATTTAATATAGAATTTAATGGAACTTTTTTATTAAAGTTTTTTTATATGTAAACATGAAAATAAGGAATGCATTTATTAATGAAGGCAAAATGAGATGCGTTGCTTACACAGACCCAAAGTCTCCCTAACATCAGAAAATTTCACTTAATTTCACTCGTACAATACCTTCATTTATACTTAGGGTAGCTTGTAAGACCCTCTATAGAGATAGCTTATTTCAATAGTTATATACTACAGCATAGGAATCACCCTGTAGGCTACACAACTGGGATCTATTGACTCGGGTTTTCTTTGCTGGGAAAAATAGGCAATTAAAATATGATTGTGTGTGTTCATGTGCATGTGTGCATATGTGTGGCCGTTAGGTTAAAACTCTTGCAGCAGGTAGGGAAGGGGTGCACCTGGGATACCAGGTATCTAAATATGTGGAAGAAACTAACTCAGACCATAAATGTCATGACCAGACATTGAATGGTGAAAGGAAGTCCCTTAACTCTGCGAGCTGCAGTTGACAGAGTGTAGGTTTCTGCATCCAACTGCCCTTGATCTTGGCTCTTCACAACAGCGGCCTGATTCCTTAACTGCTTTCCTGAGTGGGAAAGGTAAACTCACCCCCAACCCCCTAAGGAAAAAGAACTTTCATTCTGACACCTGCTTATTTCAACGTTAATGTCCTATTGGTTTCAAGGGGGCTGATGTTTACCTTCTCTGATCTTTACCTAGTCCTCACTTTGTTCAGCATTCTTATCCCAGACTGAAAGATTGTAGCTGCGATAACCATGCACATCCAAGGTTAACCTCCCAACATTAATACCCACAGATACAAGCTTGTTCTGTACACCCTTCTCCAGTCTCCTCTGCCACACACCCTTTTTAAGCTGTCCTATTGCCATTGGAAGGTCTTCCGATTCTCCATTTGTATGAAGCATAAGCAGTGAAATCAGATCACAGCAGTAGAACAAGAAGGAACATTGGAAAATACCTAGCTCTTGCAGAGCAAATTGATTTCGGTCTGAATGCAAAATGTTTTCAGTTGCTACTGGTTGTCTTGAGAGCTTAAGTGATAAAGATGGTGAGCTTCATTTGTACGCATTGGGAAAGAGGTCCATGATCGACTAATGATGTCTGGTTCAGTTGCGGGACTACAGAGAGGGGTCATTTGTACTGTAAATGGCATGTTCTGGTCTAGTCCACCTTCCTTCCTTTTATAAGTTATAGGACCTAAGGGTTTTAGAGTTTAAATAACTGACTTTCTAACACACTGCTGGTGAATGCCTCTGCTGAAATGAGAAACCATTTTCGGAGGCCAGTGAATCCAGGTAGCAGAAGAAATATAATTCTGAGAGTCAAGATCATTTTACTTAGCCCTCATCGTCTCAAATCATGTTCGTGATTCCTTCACTTTCCTTTCTTTACTCTTAATCTTGGCAGCACCATAATCTGGTCTCCTTTCTTTTCATGCAAACGTGATATCAAGCCACTGGGTGACTGGTTTATTTGCCTCTGTTCCAGTCAGCCCTGTTCTAGGCACTAGATAAATCTTCCTAATGCACTATTATCATAAACTTGCATCTCCCACTCAAAAAATAAAAAAAAAAATAAAAGACCACAATGCCAGTATTTCCAGGATTAAATCCTGTCCTCATCCTACATTTTAAGGCCTTCGGCAACCTCAAACGACCACTTTGGAAAATGGACCTCCTATTGTGATCCAACATTGCAAACATTTGCCAGCTTTCCTGGTTTTGTCATATACCCGAATAGGGCAACATCATTTTTACTTACCAAAATGCTTCATCTATTTTATCTGTCCAGTTTTTGACAACTGCCTTTCATCTCTTTCCAGCAACGTGCCCTTCCTTACATCTATACACATAAATCCACGGCTTACTTTTATCCCACATAAATCTCATCAGTGGTGCGGAGGTCCGCAGAAATATCCGTGAGATCAAGGTATTTTATAAGGACATTGGCATATGAGGAACCTCAAAGCTTCATGGCTCAGATCTATACAGTATGTAGCAAGAAACCCAATAAATATTTTTCTGATGATGTTGATATAAAAATATTGTAGTTACTCAGTTTGGCCATAATTTCATTAGTTTGAAGTATATCTACATACTGATTTTCTCCCACCATAGACCTTTTAGAATCCCTAGCCAATTCTTTTCATTATTTTTCTGAAATTGATCAATTTCATCCCTGGCTTGTTTGACAGTCAGCAAGGAAACTGAATTGCTTTTGAACAAGTAAATGGGTTCCCACACCTTTTCCTACTTGAAAGAAAATACTTATTTGTAGCACAAACAAACACCACACATGCCTACTTCCACAATACAAAATTCTTTGAAGGATTCACTCAACTGGAAAAATATACTGGCGTAAGAAGCTATACGCAAGTCTGGAAAGTGCATTAAGGTAAAAAATAAATCTCATAGTGCCTATACCTATTTAATCCTGATATAAAGGATAGCTGTGGCACAAAAAGCCTCTGTTATTTTGTGTATTTCATAACCACAACCATAAGGAAGGGTCTAGATTGGACATACTATGGTTTTTTCCCCTTTAATTTTGTTTGCTGATATTGTTTGATTTTCAGAGAAAATCGGCAAAGACTAGTAGTTAACAGTGATTTAATTCTTGGTACGTGTAATCCCACAGAATCATGTAGTTTCTCGCTATCCCCAAAGACTATGTGCCGCTGCCACTCTCAGGCTTTAGGATGCATATTTTCACACCACTCTTTCCTGAGGCATTGTCATGGACCTTACTTCATAGTTTCTGCAAGGTGGCCTGCTCACAGTGCTTCCTCCCGATGAAGCCATTACCCAGCAGTTCTCTATGGGGCAGTCTAACTTTCCTGTGGATAGCTCGTGCTCTGTACTTAGCAGGGTCAAATGTGTTTTCTTTTTCCTGAAAGTTTTGTATTTTAACCCAGAATTCAGCCCTCCACCATGTATTTGCTATTAACCCTCCTGATGTGATCATTGATTACTGCCCTTCTATGGCAAGTCACAGCTTTGGATGCAAATGTCAATTCAGGAATTCCAACAACACAAGTCCATTTATTTACATTTTCTTAGTGGAAACTGCTTTACACCATCATATCAAAACAGTGCATGTTTTTTGAACAATTAAAAACTGTAGCAGCCTGTGAGGTATAAAGCCAAAGTATCCTTCCTAACCCAATATCCTCTCAAATCAATTCTTCAGAATTAACTATCATTAACAGGTGGATGGGTATAATTGCAGGATTTTAAATCTATGTGTGTATGTGTGTATATATATGTATATATACACATATATCTCATATCATGTATATTCATATTAATGTTGAATTATATTATATTATTATATTTTATAGCATTCATATATATAAACATACATTTACATACATTCTTCTGAAAATGTCATTTGCTTATCTCTAAATATCTTTAACTTTAAATTTAATATTTATGCATCAATATGTTTAAATCCAACCTTCTTATTTTTTAAACTGCGACAGGTTATATGAATGCATCAAGACCTACTCATTTAATTTTTAAACTGTTTAATGATATTCCATAATATTAATATCATATAATTACCAAAGCCATTCTCTTATTGATGGGCATTTGTTTATTTCTGATATGTCTTAATTAAAAATAAAGCTGTAATGAAATTCAATTTTCATAATTGTCATTCTAATATTAGTAATAGCTAATTAGAAGTAGATATTGATCAAGGAGTCCAGACATAATGAAATTTGATACTGATTGACAAATGCTTTCTGAAAACTGATGTCATGTTATACTCCTACCAGCAGTTTATGAAAGTATTTGTTTCACTGAAATTTCACTAACATTGAGCCACTATTAATATTTTTAATCTTTACCAAATCAATAGTTGGAAACATTTATCTCATTGTAAAATATTTGCACATGTCTTGCTGTGAGACTGAGAAAATTTTCATATGTTTATTGGCTATTTGTATTTTCCTTCAATTAATTGCCATTCTAAAGCATCCCAAGATAATGTTTCATGGACATCTATTTCCTGGGTAATAAAAAATAAATAAGTGAAAAAAGAAAAATATAATATATTAGTTTAAATTTTCATTTCTGAAATAGGTAATACATTAAAAGAAGCACATTGAATTCTTTTAAAAAAGCAAAGAGATTATTGCTGAAATTATGAAATTTACTTATAGAATTTAAAAGTTAATATTCTTTGCTGGATTTTAGTGATAAGAATTCCAATGGATTCTATTTATATGCTCAATAAGCACATACAGTTGGAATAAATAAACTGTTTCCAATCTATTGGAAACTACAGTAGTTGTTCCAGTTGGAATAAATAAACTAGTTTCCAATCTATTGGAAACTACCGTAGTTGCTGGGTTCATGCATATCAATATCTTTACAAGTTGTTTTGTTGCAGTTCACATACTCAATTTGCAAAGATGATTGGTTGCAAATAAGGTCCTCGGCCCAGATGGTTTTATGGATGAAGTCTATCAAAACTTCAAAGAATGATATTAGGAAAATGCAATATTAAGTCCTAGAACATAGAAAATGCCAGTTTTCCCATAATATTAGACAACCCACATAAACCTAAAATGAAATGAAATAAAAAAGACCCCAGCAGGAAAAGGGAAGTCCAATCTCACTTCAAATATTTATATAAATAAAATTTAATTACAAAAGTAGTAACTCAATTTATATGTATACTATGAGAAAATAATGGTCTCTGAAAGAATTTTAAAATAGTTTGGAATAACAAAATCTAATATAATTCACTATATTTACATATGTTTTAAAAAGAATCATCTCATTGGGTTTTTTAAAAGACATTCCGTGTGTGACTTTGCTGTGACCTCAAACTTCTTTGAAAATTAAATGAAAAATTGGGAGACAATGGGGATTGAGAGGAGGAAGGTGTCATGGCACACCAGACATCCGATAACACAGTGATAAAGGGAAGGAAAAAAGGGAAAAAAGAAAAGAGAAAGGAAAAAAAAATGAATATATATATATATATATATATATTTTAAAGGCATTTCCTTTGCTTTTTTGCCCATTTTTTGAATGTCCCAATCCACTAATTATATCTTATTTTGTTTTGTTCCTTGTTTGATTATTTGTTTTTTTTCCTTCTCTCTCTTTTTTTTTTTCCCCCTGAGTTTCCTTATGTTTGTCTCTTGCATGTACGCTTATCACACTTGTTTCTTTTTCCTAGTAAGTGTATTTGATTATTTTATGGACTAAATGTTCATGGAGGATTTGGATCACAGAAGGGTTACAATGGGTATTGCGGGGGATTATTGGGGGGGGGGTGTCTGGGGGGGGAATAAATAAAATAAAAGACATTTGCTAAGACTTCACACACATTTCTGACAGAAAGTTGTTAGTACATCACATTAGATGCCTACCATTTTATAATAATTATCATCTTGAACCTTGAAATGTTTGAAGCAATGAATCAAAAGTAGATAGGCCACGTTACTGGTCATAATAAACATTTCTCTGAAAGTTCTAGTAGATGTCAAAATAAAGAAAAAAAAATATTTGGGGTGAAAATATCAGAAAGAAAGAGGCACAATTTTACAGGTATTGTGAGAACCAAAAATAACGGTTAAAATTAAAGTAAGCAGAAAATGTATGAGAATGTATCAATGGATAAGTTAAATGTATAGAAATCAAAAGTCACTGCTAATCACTGGCAAAACAATGAAAAATATCCTGCTCACAACAGCTAGAAAGGTAAATAATATAAAAAATAAGCATAAGGAAATAATGCAGAACTGATAATAATAGCATTTCAAATCTTTGATTTTGTCTATCAAATAATACTTGAATAAATGGGGAAATGTACCACATACCGAGACAGTAAGAATTAGTCTTGTAAAACTATAGTTTCTCTGAAACTGTATTATACATATATTGTAATTTACAATCAACATTTTAGCATTATTGTTCTGGTTTTGCTTTTAATTACTTTTTGATTTTGTACAGTTTTGAAGCAATATTGAGCCCTTACAAGAGTCAGATTTCAATGTAAAAGAATGTTCTGGACTGGGGTGTCGAAGACAATTTTGACTTAGACAAGAAATGGAGAAGATCCAGAAATATTAGTCAATTTATATCTATAAAGTTATGACACTCAAAGAGTGTGGCAAATAGATTGGTGTTCAATTAGACATAATTGAAAACCGTAGAAAGAGACCTGATAAAAGTAGTCAATACTTAGTAAGCAATAACTGTCTGATAGGAATTTTTCTAAGTGCTTTATATTCATTAGCATATACTTCACTATAACCCTCAGAGACAGATCCTATTATCATTTTCATTGACAGATGAGAAAAGTGGGGCACAGAAATTTCAAATAACCCAATCTGTGAGGTTCCATAATCTGCCCTGCTAAACAAATTATACAACCATTTTAGGTATAGCAATGATTGAATCTCAAGTCAGCAGGGTGCAAATTTAACACTGTGTCACAAAGATCAATGGCCAACCTTTGTAAAAATAATATGATATTCCTCATTTCAAAAAGATATATTCCTAATGAATTTAAGATTTAAATGTAAAGAAATGTAAACATAAGCATACCAGAAGTAAGCAATGGTAAATATTTGCATAATTTTGAATTGAAGAAATCTTTGACTTTCTAAGCATGAAAATAATGCAGAAGTTTCAAGTGAATATATTGAAAGATTTGATTATAAGAATAATACAATTTTATATTTAAGGGATATTTATAAACTCAATAGAAAATAATCCAGTGAGAGTCTGGTTCATCCATTGACAAACCTTACATATATACACTTTTCTTCCAATCATTGTTTTAGTGACTTAGTTTTATATATGAAGAGATAGGCAAGAATCATCAAAACTCTGAGGCTGTTATAAATGAAAAAGAAAAGACAAATTAAAAAGTAAAAAAGAGATTGAAAGGCAGCCAAGGCAATGCAGGGAATATATGTAATACTTTAAATAATGGAATGGTGTATCTTTGAAAAAATTGTTTTTCAAGTGTCCAGCACAAGGGGAGGGGACTGCCACAATGGGCTTGGACCACTCCTGGGTCAGTCCCCAGGCCTCTGCACATGGTTGCTTCACCCAAGTTAAGGTCCTGTTAACAAGAAAAGGGGAGGAATGACTGGTGGGTGGGCAACCATCATCACCCACACCTTGTCCATTAGCCTAGGTCAGCTCTCCCTTTGATGTGCATCTTGGTTAGCTCTTAGCATAACTATTGCTGGGTCTTTATCTGGGCTGGTGGTGTTTGGGTGTTTGTATCTCCTGTGGACTGGGAGCCCTGTGAGAGCAAGACCTGCTTGTATGTCCTCTATTAAATCCACAGGGCCCGGCTCTACAACTGGCACATGGAAAGTTCTGGAACCATATATTTTGATGCAATAAATGAACGAGTGAAGATTTAAAGAAGTCTCCTTACTGTTTGGGCTGATGGGTGAACTCTAGGTGCTTTTTTGGGTCTGACATCTTCTAGTTTGTTGGTGGCCCATTTCGAGTACCATCTTCTCAGTACTCACATGTACCAAGGACTTTACACACATTCTTCTCCTGTAGTGAAAAAAACATGCCCATAATATCTAATAAATCTATTGGATCATAAATTTTTGGAAACTTCAATAAATAAGAAACCCTTTCTCAAATAAAGATTAAAAATAGAAAAATAAAAGAGATAAGAAAAGTAGAGAATATATCTATAACATATATTATCCAAGTAAGTTATTCCAAAAAGAAAAAAAAAATCAGAAGAAGAAATATGAAGAATTTATAAAGGTATTAACAAAATAATATTTTAAGGAACTGAGAGAAATGAATTTCTAAATTGAAAAAAAAAAAACCATGAAGTTTCAAGCATAGTAAATAAAAACAACAAGTAACAAAACATGCCAGTGAGAAATTTTGGAATAATTGGATAAAGAGCAAAGTTTTAAAACTCAAGAAAGAAAAATAACAGGCCACATACCTAGGACGAGACTCATAATGCCACCAAATCTTATATGAAAAAACAGTGGGTACTAGGAAGCCATGGTGCAATAAATGAAAAATCTGGGAGAGAATATTTTTAATCTAGAATAGATTAAAACACTCAGTTGAACTATCATTCAAGTGTTAATAAGCAAATTTCTTAAGTACTCAAAATGTGAAAGTAATTTCAAAAATTGATAAGTAAATTTAAGTAAGGCAATAGAAAAATGGACAAAAAAGTAGGGGTGCAATTGAGAAAAGGAAAAAAAATCCTGGCAGCCACGTTCTGGAAGATGCGTATCACCATGACAAAGGACAAAACCAAATAATAGCAACAACAATAATAATGAGAAAGAATAATTTTCAAGATAAAATTATCCCGGAGGGATTTCAGAGTATCAAGCCTAGAGAGCAACTAGTCTGGATTGAAGTAAGGAGATAGAAGACCAGAAACAGCTCTCAGGGTGAGACTGGGGCACCAAGAAATGGAATTGCGAGATCGCTCAAGAGTTAGACCATCTTGTACAGAATTTGGAGCCAGTTAGCATAACATCAACAACTAAGTCAACAACCAGAAATTGTTAACTGTAGCAAAACATGAATTAACAAGGAAGGAAAATTCATTATAATACACTATATGTTTTAACTGTGAAAAATATTTACAATCAAAATACTGAAAATACTGATTATTGATTTAACACAAACCTTTTGATATAACTATGTTGAAAAAAATGAAGTGAGAAAAAGCGTAGGAGGAAGTTGGGGGAGATGTGAAAGAAATGAATCTTTACTCTCCAAAAGAGGTGTAACAATGAAATGAACTAGTATCTTCAGCATCTGTTTATAAATATGGAAAAATGCTACAATAAATCACTAAAATATTAGAAGAAATTGTAAGAGTGGGAAGGGAGGGAGGGAATAAAAAACACTTTTTTTTTCTTTCTAAGTCTTGTAGCACCTTTTAACATTCTTTTTTACTCATTCAGCTATGGTCATATGATAATGTAATAAAATAAAGACCAATTTTCTTTACATCAAATGATAGCTTGCTACAATTAAGAAAAGATAAATAGCAAATCAAGAAGAATGCCATCATACATAACAGAGGTGTTTAAGATCATTAATACATAAAGTATTTATTTAAAAAATGAAAATTACAGTAGAAAAGTAGACCAAAGACCTAAAGAAAGAAATTATGGAAAGAAAAATAAAGACCAAAGAACACACAAAAGTGTTTAGCTTAAACTGTTAATTAAGGAGATTCTAGATCAGACTGTAAATTTTTTTAAAAGACCTGTTTTGCAATTAAGTGACTCTGCAAGGAGTCTAAATTGAATAACTATTCTGAAGCACAATTTGTCAGATTTATGAAGATACTAGAATATTTAAAACAGGTATATTCCTTTTAATTCTACTTCCTGTAATAGATCCTAAGACAATTATAAAAGCTGGATACTGTAGTAACATGAGGAAGGTATGAGCATTGTACCTAGCTGTAGCCATCACACTTGTAAACTTAAGACTTGAAACTAAGCTAACTAGCCAGTGATACAAATTAGCTAATATGCTGTGAAGCATTCCAAACAATGTATGAATACATAAACATCCATAACAATCTATATAAAAGGCCATCAGTGAATATTATTTTTAATAATGTTATGGTCAAATTCTGAAAGTCTGTCATCCATATTTCTAGTTGTTGTTTCATTTTTCCTATTGAAGCGAAACTCACAAAACATAAAATGAACCATTTTAGAGTAAACAATTCGGTGATATTTACGACATTCACAATGTTGTGAAATCACAACCTTTATCTAGTTTTCCAAATTATTTTTCTCACCTCAGAAAGCACCTCCATACCCATTTAGCAGTTTCCCCCTGTTCCCTGCTACCCCCAGCCCCTGAAAGCCATCAATTTGCTTTCTATCTCTATGAATTTACCTACTCTGGATATTTCATTAAAATGGAATCGTGTAGTATGTGATTGTGTCTGGCTTATTTTACTTAGCATAAAGTTTTTGAGGTTCATCCACATTGTAGCATGTGTTAGTACATCATTCTTTTTCTAGTGGTATGCCTACACCATAATTTTGTTTCTCCATAAATGGGCACATTTGGGTTATTTCCACCTTTTGGCTAATGTCAATAGTGCTGTTATGAAAATGTGTGTTCGGGTATTTGTTTAAGTTTGTGCTTTCAATTCTTTTGGGTATATATACCAGGAAGTAGAATTGCTTGGCCATATGGTAATTTTATGTTTAACTTTTTGAGGAACCTCTAAACTTTTTCCACAGAGTCTGAGCGATTTTTCATTCACTCCCTAAAGTTGGCACCTGTAACTCCTTCTCAGAGGATTGTCATCAGGGGTACTGAAGCCATTTTTTGCCTCAAAGTGAAGAGAGCTAGAGGTGCCTGGGAGTTTGAGGCACTTGGATGACCCTTAGCAAAGGATCAATGGTGCGGGAGCACGGAAGCCCAGGTCCCTTGCCTTGGGTTGGGCCAACTTAGAGGTATAGTTTACACTCCTGAGATCTCCTATGGGATCAGGCTGCAGCTACCCTTCATGGAACTCGGCCTGAGATTGTACCCTTGAGTGATTTCCTCTCCTTCCCTGTCCTGCTCCTCAACTCACAATTTTCTACACCTTTTTTTAACTTTATTTTTTTAAAAGAAGCTTTAGATTACATAAATGTCACATAAAAAATAGAGGGGGGAGGCGGCTGTGGCTCAATCAGTGGGGCTCCCGTTTGCCATGTGGGGGGCCCCGGGTTCGGTTCCGGGGAACTCCTGGTGGGGGCCGGCCCGCCCGCACGGCGTGGTTGGCTGACCTGGTGAGCGCGGGCAGCAGGGGGGGGATAGATGAATAAATAGGTGGAGTCTTTGGAAAAAAAAAAAATAGAGGGGATTCCCATATGCTTCACCCCCTCTCCCTCCCATGCTTTCCCACAGGCAGTTACTTACAGTGGATATCTATAAAGCTGTCCAAGAGTTCTACCATAATACCATTTTGATAGACAAAGAAAGATTATATTGTCATTCAAAATAATGCCATGTGAACTGTATTTCTCTTCTTAGCAATCAGTAGAGAGTGATCTTCTTAAGATCACCAATACCACCTATCACCAGGTCCAAAGACCTGTGCTCACACATCTTCAGTATTTCACACCATTGACTGCCCCCTAATTTGAGAGTCCCTTCTTCCTTGACTTCTTGTATTCTGCTATCCCCATTCTCCTCCAGGCTTTATGACTGCTCACTGTCTGATTCTTCTTCCCCTCTGGATAATCTCCAAGGACTTCTGCTCTCCTCTCACTTCACCCTCACTTGGCAACATTATAAGGTAAGTACCCTCCCAAACATCACCAGTCCTCAACTCTCTCTCCCACATTCCACCTGGAAGCCTGTCTGCAAGAATATCCAATGAGTAACTGAGAAACATGCATCTTTGGAGTTCACTGTAACTGTTGAAAATATTGTCATCTTCCATTAATATCCCCTCAAAATTGCCATCTCAATATTGGCTCCTTTCTTATGTATTTTCCATATTAAGTTACTTTATTGTAATTATCTGTTTACATCTTTTGTCCTTAACACTGGGGTGTATTTTATTTATATTTGATTTACCTAATATGGTATGTAACACTTATATAATGAATGCAAATATATATTGAAGGGAACAAATGAAAGAATTAAACATGCAATTTCACCAGGCCATATTTCACCAATGTACTTTCATATCAAAAATGAACTCAGGAGCAATCAGTTCTGTATTAGTCAGGGTTCTCCAGAGAAATATCTGACAGGAGATATACATGTATCTGTGTAAATATTAAGATTTTTAAAATAGAAATTGGCTCATACAATCGTGGGAATTGACAAGTCCAAATTCCATGGGTCAGGCCGCAAGTTGGGAACTCCAATGAAAGTTTCAATGAATTCCCCAGGAGAAGTTGGCTGGCTGAAGTAGAGCTAGAAATTCTTCTTCCTGGCTGCTGAAATCACCAGTTCTCCCTTTAAGGCCCTCAACTGATTGGATGAGACTTCTCTCATTGCTAAAGGCAATCCTATCGTTGATTGTAGAAGTAATCAGCCCATAGATGCATTCAAATTACTAATGTTTTAAAACTATGAAATATCCTCACAGTAACAATCAGGTCAGTGCTTGCTTGACCAAACTGGACACTATAACTTAGTTAAGTTGACACATGGACTTAACCATCAAAACTTCAAAATGCATTTATGATGCACATCCTGTGTATCAGGCACAAACTCATCTGAGGACCTAATTAAGTCCCATAGGCCTTGCCCTTGGGGTGCTCAGAGTCTAAGAAAAGATATCAGATCTATAATGTACATCCATAGTGGTTTGCTTCAGGAGGAAAATTATTTTCTGTAACAGGAATCACTAGCACTAGCAGTAAAGTTCTGTCTTAATTTAAATCCTCAGCAGAAGACCCATCACATAAACGACAACTTGCGGAAGTACTTCACTTTAGAGTACATGCCTGGATTTTAAATTTTGGCTTCCTTTAAACCCAGCTCAGTGGATGGTAGTGGATTGATTCTCACATCAAAAAGAACACAAGCATATACATATTTAACCTTTGCAACCAGTTCCTGCTGGAAAAATAATAAGCAAGTTTGGGGAAGGGAGAAAGAGTTGCTTGTAATTCTGTAGTGCTTTAATCTTGTGAAGGAGGGATCTAAATCAATAAATAACAATAACATGAAGAGGCTCAATTACATTTTCTTGCCATTTAAGAACACTGGAAAGAAGTGGTTGGTTCCAACAGCTTTCTTCCTTCGAAAGTCAGGCTAACTCTTTTTTACTTCTGGAACTAGGGCATGAGTTTGAGTACAAGTTAGTGTTCCTTTCATTGCGCTACAAATAGCCCGACAAAAATAAAATGAAAAGTCTATATAAAGGGATTTTTCCCCACACTTCCTCAAATTAGAAACAACTACATCTACTTTCTCAGATTAGAAGCATCTACATCTTAACTCTGCAAAGCAGATATTTATGTAAGAATTGTAAGGATAATTGAAATCTTAGAGGTCAGTGACTCATTTCAAATGAGGAAAAAGGACTCAACCAAAGCAATGGCTCTACTTTGGCGAATTATAATACTGTATCTCTGGTCTAAACACACACAAAAAACCTCTACTAAGAACTTGACTGAATTTGGTCCATGATCAATCAGTTTTATCCTTTTTGTATTTAAGCATACCCCCTCCATGCCAAAGGTATTTCATTTCCTTAATTAATTCTCAGATGCTTTCCCTACTTAGTTTGATTTAAAAGGTAATGAGATTTACTTTCAAGGAACAAATACCATCTATACTATTTAACTTTAGGTATAAAATAATTTGCCTAAATAATCAAATGGGAAGTGTTTAATGGATTTGTGCTCAAGGTTCATCAATATATGTTTCTTTCTTCTTAAGAGAAATGGTTCTTTCACTTAGTACCTGAATTTTTTTAACTGGGAGATTTGAGTTGTAGGACTCCAAAAAAAAGATATTGCTGAATGAATGATTTTACTAGTGCATTAGTATAAATTCTGAGACCCAGTGATCGTAAGAACCTGGGAGGAAGGAAGGAATCATGAGCAGATTAGATGGTGTATTAGTCAGGGTTCTCTGGAGAAACAGAATCAACAGGAGATATCTGTAAATAGTTTGAGATTTTATGAAATTCTCTCAAATGACCGTGGGGATGCACAAGTCCAGGTTCTGCAGGCAGGCTGCAAACCAGGGGCTCCTATGAGGTCCTTGATGAGTTCCTAGGAGACGCTGGCTGTACAAAGACGAGCTGGACAATTCTCTCTGAATGCTGAAATCACTTCCCCTTTTAAGGCATTCAACTGATTGGAACCAATGTCACTCACTGCTGTCGGCAATCTCCTTGGTTGATTGTAGATGTCATCAGCCATCTATGCAATCAACTCGCTGATGACTAAAGTCTATAAATGTCCTTGTATTACAATCAGCCCAGTGCTTGCTTGACCAGACAACTGGGCACAATTAACTGGCCAATTTGACACATTAGCCTCACCATCACAGGTGGGATAAGTTGGAAGAAATAAATATAAGCGGAATTACATCAGTGACTGATGAAAACTTTGTTTAAATTATTGAAAATTAGATCAGTGCAGATACAATGAGGGTAGCCTCCAGTGAGTCTCAGGGCTTGCTCTTGTAGAGATATGATGTTTAGGGGTGCTGTTACTCTCTGCCACAAATTCCTGTATCTCATGAAGGACTTTCCTCAGCCATAATGAGCGATCAAACCAGGCATTTCCAGATTCTTTGAATGTCAGTTTCATTCATCAAGTAGAGAGAATCTGAAGTGGATATTCACTTGGTAAAATGGTGCTTTTAAAGAGATATAAACAGAATGATGGCAGCAGCTTAACTCCAGCAGAGAGGTAAACTGAGGATTCCTCTTCCACACCTCACCCCATGGGTCTGCAACAAAGTATATGACTCAGAAACCCTCTCTCTCACACACACACACATTTCTATCTCTATCACCTTGCTGGATTTATATTGTAAAATAAAACACATATACAGAAAAACAGACCAAATTAATATCTTGATGAATTATTATAAGGCCAGCACTTCCATAACTACCACCCAGATCAAACAATAAGAATTTACAAGCCACTTCAGTAGCTCTTTCAATCACCCAGACCCTTTTCTCCTTCCAAATGTAATCACTCTATTGATCTTCACTGCAGCCTGGCTTTTAATAGATTTTTTAAAAATGAATGAATGACTAAACAAATAAACAAACATGCTGGAAAATGGAAATAATTACTGAAGTCAAGCATAGACATTCAGTGGCATACTATGAAACAGTTTTGAAGGCTGGACCTGATTCATTCAGTCAGCCTTTATGCATGAATGTGCAGAAACAGAACCAGCCTCTGGGAGTATGAGGCTGAACAAGAAAAACAAGATTTATGACCTTTTAGAGCTGGCATTTGAATAGGGGAGAAGAAAACACACAGGTAAACAGAGAAATAAGGAATATATTTTTAATTAATAAGAAATACAATGAGAAAAAAAAAAAAGGAGATTAGGAGATAGAGAAGGATGCAAGGATAACTGTCCAAAGAAGGCCTTTCAGAGCCATGAACATCTGAACAGAGAGCAGTGTGAAAAAGGGGATAGAGTTATAGTCAAAGGAATTGGCACGGTTAAGAGAAAAACCTTAACAAAGAACAAGAAGGCCAGAGAGTTTGGAGTGAAATGAACAAGGAGGGAAATATTAAGAGTTAAATTCAGAAGAGGAAAAGAGCCAGATCATGGAAGTCCTCAGAAGTCATGGTAAGGAGTTTGTATTTTATTTCAATTCCATTGGGAAACCATTGGAAGGCTTCTTCTCCAATGAAGTAACCATCATATTTTATTTTTAAAGATAATGTTGGCCATCAGAAGAAGGAGTTTTAGGGGGCTCTTGGCATACATTTTGAGAGATGGATGATATGGAAAGATTTCCAAGGCATATTGCTAATTAAAAAAAAATTCAGAACATTTCTAATGCATGATTCTTAATTAAAAATAACGAAATTAAAACTTTTAAACCACACACTATAAACTGCATGTGTGTGTGTGTGAGTGTATGTGTAAATTCTTAGTTTAAAAAGTTCTCAGGGGAGACATGGAAGGTGTATTAGTCAGCCAAAGAGGTGCTGATGCAAAATACCAGAAATCTGTTGGCTTTTATAAAGGGTATTTATTTGGGGTAGAAGCTTACAGTTACCAGGCCATAAAGCATAAGTTACTTCCCTCACCAAAGTCTATTGCCACGTGTTGGGGCAAGATGGCTGCTGACGTCTGCCACGAGTTCAGGCTTCTTGGGTTCCTCTCTTCCCGGGGTTCCATTTTTCTATGGGTTCAGCTGCTGTGCTCTCTCCACAAGGCCAGTTGTAGACTATCAGGCAAACAGCTGTCTCTTACCCCAGGGTTTGTGCTGTGTCTAAAGAGCCGTCTCTATTCCTCTGTGTTCTTCTCCTGTGTGTTCACCTCCTGGGCTCCATCGCAAAACTCCAGCATAAAAACTCCCACTCTCTTCTCTGCTATGTAGTTTTCTCTGTGAGTCCCTGCCCCCTTGGGGGACAGCCTACTGATAAGGCCCAATCAAAGCCCTAATCATAATTTAATCAAATCCAGGTACAGACCAGTTAACCAACATAATCCAATATCTATTTTTGGAATTCATAAACAATGCCAAACTGCTATAGAAGGCAACGCACTAAACAGACAAGACAAATAAACTCTGGGGAATAGTAGGTTTGGCCATGGATGGAGATGAACTACTTTTGTGTGTTTTATTTTTACTTTTTATTTTTTGCAACAATATTTTATTTATTTCCACTTATTGAGTGCATATTTCCATTTATTGATTGCATATTTCAAATACAATTTGTAAGACGTGTGAAGCTGAATCAAGCAGATGTGGTGGTGTTCGTATCAAAATTATGAAGACTCTTTAATTGCCACATTAAAAAAGGAAAATATTTTAGAAAATCAATGATTCTGGAGACATGAACTAAACATAATTATTTTAAGTTTACAAATTTACTATAAAATTATTTTACTACAAGATTAATTTTGGAAAAGATTAGGTATATTCTTATGCGGAAGATGAACAGGATATAGAAAAAGTGTGAAAACAGATTTGTGACAGTTCATGCAGAAATTTGGATCAGCCACATCTGCTGGAGAATAAGCAGAGAAGAAAAGGCTGATTTTTAAGGGCACAGAGTTTGGAAAGAGAATAATCTTGACATCAAACCCCTGCCACCTCCTTTTTCTGAGGGACTGACACTGGGCACGTTTCTTAAACTCTCTAAACTTCCATCTCCTTGCTGAAAGTTGGCTAATCGCATCTACCTAATAAGGTTATTATAAGAATGGCAGAAATAAGAGAGAGAGGAGAGGGAAAAAAAGGACTGTTATTTAAATTCACAACTGGCTGCAGCAGCTTCTACCACCTTTGGGAGTGTTATCGTTTCTCTCCTGAGCAAGTAACCTTTTGTTTAGCAAAACAAAATGTTGGGATATTTGGCAATATCCACCTCAGGGCATGGTAAGAAAGAAAGTTTATGAAACAAGAGGATTGAGTTGTTCTACATAATAAACAAGAATTACAAGTTTCTAGGCGTGGAGAGAAGCCCAGTAGATTGAGGAATGGGTTGCTCCTGTGGTTGTCAGCCAGGCCAGGGAGAGCAAGAGAAAATTAGCTGTCAAATAACCAGTTTTAATATGTTTGCTGCTTGTATTGCAATATGAAACCCTCACACCCATTATCCACAAAGTAGCAGTCTGCACCTGACAAAGCCTTGGAATCTTGGGACCCTGGTGAATGAATGCTTGGTAAACATGCAAGATTCCAGGAAAAAACCCAGAGGAATTCCCGGGTTCTTATCACAGGTGTGAGAGTTTCTCTCCAATGACAATGTATTTCCAAGGGACATCTAGGTTACATAGGGATAGTTAAATATAATGCAGATAAAGGTGGCTGACAATGCCAGAAACAGAACAAAAGCTCAATGAATATTAACTTTGCTGCATAGAGTAATATTTGAGATTGAAGCTTCATTGGTTGGTTTAAAACCCCATTTGGGCCAGCAATGCCATCACTGTATGTTGCCATTGGACAACTTACTAACATCTCTGCACCTCAATTTACTTGTCTCTAAAATGGAGATACTAATCTTAACTTATATCTTTCTGTTTTTGGAGGATTTAAATGAAGTCACACATAATGTACTTTAGATCAATGCCTTAAATGTTTAACTAAACAATAAATACCATAATTATTAAATATTTACTTTCTAAATATATTGTACTGCAAAACCATCTTATAATATTTAAGTGCAATGGAGTCAGCTGGGCATTTTGGAAAGAGCAGCGAACCCTGGAGATCAGGAGTCCAGTCCCGCACTACCATTTACTTACCCTGGTATGCTGAGCCCACATGTCCCTGGGGTTAAATTGCTTCATCTGTCAAATAAAACTTGGAGGTTGAAACAGATTATTCCACAGGTATATTTCCACTCTTACCTCTCAAATTTTGAATCTCTGATTCTATATAAGTGTACCCATTACTAAACTTCACATATATTTTATTGAAATGTCTTATATACAAAGACTATTTTTTTTCATCTGCTTGCAAGAATTCTCAAAATGCCCATGAAAGTAAAAAATAGGAAAAGCCATATATCTTTATGGAAATGCTTTCACCTTTGCTAGACTTAGATTCCTCATTGATAAAAATAAAGGGTTGTTGCAAAAGAATGGGATGGTCCTTCTCCACTTGGGAGTTGACTCAACATCACGGGAGTTAGAGTATGGATGAAGTAGGAAGGAGAAGAGAAGTCAAGGGTAAGGAATGCTGCCTTGCTTCAAAGGGAGCCATGGTGAGAAGTCATGGACAGTGGAGAGCCACTTTGGAGCCTGAGGCTTCTGAGAATCTGAGTGGCTTAAATGCACCCATAGGAAGAGGATAGTGCAGGAAAAGGAGGGGCCAGGGTTGGGTGGGACAGAAGAGGATTCCTTAATTTTGCCCAGAGTAGACAGTAGGAAAGTGACTTGCCTGGGTGAGAAAATACATATATTCATCTTCACACCTAACATACTATTCAAGAGAGGAGAATGACTTGGACTAAAGTGCTGGTGACAGTGATAGAGAGAAATGGATGTATTTGGGATATCCAGATAGGCCAGAATTTACTGATATAGTAGATTGGGGGTGGGGGGGGAGAGAAAATCAAGGGTGGTGCTAAGTTTCTGATGTAAGCAACTCAGTGCTTGTTGATGCCATTTAATTGGATGGGAAAGAGGAGGAAAATAATAAATGTGGAAAGAAAAGAGGAAAATTAGCATTTCCATCTTGGACCAGTTAATATGACATACAGGTGTGATTTCCAGAGGGAGAAGTCAAGTACCGGTGATATATAGGTCTGGCATATAGAGGACAGGTTTGAGGTCAAAATATCCTTTTTGTTGTAGTCCACACACAGGTGATGTTTTAAAGCCTCGGTAATGGATAAAATCACCAAAGCAATCTTAAAGGAGCCTAACATCAAACCCGAAGAACTCTAGAATTTAGAATAAAATGACCAAAAGTTTGGCCAAAAAGTAGATGACCATTTTAAGAAGGCTAGAGGGTTCAGCTCCACTAAATGCAGCTAAGAATTGTGGTAAGGTGAGGATAGAAAAGGGTCTATTGGATTTTTTCACATGGACGTTATCTTATAAGAGCAGTTAAGTGCCAGGTTGGCAACAAAAGCCCAATTGAAGTTTATCAGAAATGAATTGGAATTGACTGAGTGGAAGCAACAAATACAGTCAAATTATTTTACAAACACTGGTTTCTAAGGAGAGCAAAAAAACGGTGTAGAGTAGAGTGGTCAGCTTGAAAACTATTAAAGATTTTGAGTGTGTTTTCCTCAATGCTTGGTATCTCATCCTAATACTAACAGTGTCTGACTATAACTAGGAATAGTGACTGTTTTAGATTGCCAAAGGGTTGCTGATGCAAGGTACCAGAAATCTGTTTACTTTTATAATGGAGATTTATTTGGGGTAGAAGCTCACAGTTTCAAGGCTATGAAATACCCCAATTGAGGAATCAGCAGAAATGTCTTCTCACCAGTCATCTACTGTTGATCCTGGAGTGTTGCCACATGGTGAAGCAAGATGGCCGCCGATCTCTGCTGAGGTTTCCTCCTTCCGCTCCAGGTTCACTCATTCCTCTTGAGTTGCCCCATGGGCCCAGCTCTTGGGGCTTTGTGCTTAAGCGATCCTGTAGTTCTCTCCCATAGATGGCAGAATCAAACATGGTGGCTTCCTTTCCCTGTGTCTGTGTGCTTGTCTGTGTATCCATTTATATAAGACCCAGCAAAGGGGTGGAAACTTAACTTGAGTCACGCCTCACTGATGTAGTCCATTCAAAAGCCGGAAAGCGATTTTATCAAGTAATTGAATCAAAGGCCCCTCAACTGAATTTTTAAAAATTATTTTTAGTATTTTTTTTTTTTTATTAGAGAAGTTGTGATCTTACAAAACAATCATGCATAATGTGCAGAATCCCCATACATCACCCCTCCACCAACACCTTGCACTGTTCAGATTATGAAAGAACGTGATCAGACTATTACCACTAACTATGGTCCATAGCAGACACTTGGTATATTTTTTCCACCGATTCCCTATTATTAACTCTATGTATTAGCATTGTATATTTGTTATAGTTCATGAGAGAACACGTTCATATTTGTACTGTTAATCACAGTCCATCTTCTACCACATAGTTCACTATCTTATACATTCCCATGCCTTGTACATTCTATCCAAAGTGTACACTCAGTGGCTCTCCCTTTCATCACAGAGTTGCACAGTCATCGCCCCAGTAAACCTTTGAACGTTTTCCTTACTCCAAAAGAAAATATCCCATACTCTCTATTATTGACCCTTAGCATTGATATAGTACTTTCTTTGACATTGATGCAAGAATATGACAATATCGCTGTTAACTATAGTCCACAAGTTACATTAATTGTATTTTCCCATGCATTACTATATTCCTACCACCTTGTAATAGTGATGTTCATTTGTTCTAGTACATAGAAGAACATTCTTGTATTTGTATTATTAACCACAATCCTCATCTACCTCCAGGTTCACTATGTTATTCAGTCCCTAGATTATACTCTAGGGTTTTTTCTTTTGCAATTGACATTTACATCCCTAGACTACCTTTTTCAGCCATAATCCCATTTATAAATCAGCCATGTTAGTTATACTCACTATAATGTGTTACTATCAACTCAATTTCCACACTTTTACAGTCAAGCTAATTGAAAATTCTACATACATTATGCATCAGTACCCTTTCTCAGTCCTCATCCTATCTCTTGGTAACTTATAGTCTAGGTATTTATTCTTCATATTTAGTTCATATTAGTGAGATCATACAGTATTTGTCCTTTTGTGTCTGGCTTATTTCACTCAGCATAATGTCCTCAATGTTCATTCATATTACCATATGTGTCCCAATTCCATTTCTTCTTACAGCAGCATATTATTCCATCATATGTATATATCACATTTTGTTTATCCATTCATTGGGTTACAGACACTTGGGTTAGGCAATTGTGAATAATGCTGCTATGAACATTTATGTGCAAATGTCTGTTTGTGTCTCTGTTTTCAGTTCTTATGGATATAATCCTAGTAGAGGTATTACTGGATCATTACAGCAGTTCTATATTTAGCTTCCTGAGAAACTGACAAATTGTCTTCCATAGAGGCTGAACCATTTTACATTCCCACCAACAGAAATGCTCCTATTTCTCCACATCCTCTCCAGCATGTATTGTTTTTTTAATAATGGCCATTCTTTGTGGTGTGAGATGATATCTCATTGCCATTTTGATTTGCATTTCCCTAATAGCTACTGATATGGAACATTTTTTCATGTGCTTTTTTTGTCATTTGTATTTCCTCTTTGGACAAATGTCTAAATCTTTTGCTCATTTTTAAACTGGATTGCGTAATCTTTTATTGTTGAGTTGTATGATCTCTTTATGTAGCATGGAATTCAAACCCTTATTGGAAATGTGGTTTCCAAATATCTTCTCCTGTTGAGTGGGTTGCTGTTTCACCTTCTTGACAATGAAGTCCTTTAAAGTACAAAAGTGTTTAAGTTTGAAGAAGTCCCATTTATCCAATTATTGTTTCATTGCTCATACTTTCAGTGTTAGGTTTAAAAGACCACCACCCACCACCAGGTCTTGAATATGTTTCCTTACATTTTCTACTAGGAGTTTTGTGTCTCCCACTTTTATATTTAGGTCTTTGATCCATTTGAGTTAGTTTTTTTGCATAAGGTGTGAGGTATGGATCCTCTTTCTTTCTTTTGAATATGGATAACTAGTTCTCCCAGCACCATTTATTGAATAGCCCATTCTGCCACAGCTTGCTGGGTTTGACAGCCCTGCCAAAAATCACTTGGCCGTGGATGTGAGGGTCTGTTTCTGAACCATCAATTTGGTTCCATTGATCTATATGTCTATCTTTATGGCAGTACTGTGCTGTTTTTACCACTGTAGCTAGGTAATGTAATTTAAAGTCTGAAAATAATAGTCCTCCAACTTCATTCTTCCTTTTTAAGATGTTTCTGGCTATTTGAGGCCTCTTATCCTTCCAAATAAATTTCATAATTGGGTTTTCCATTTCTTTAAAAATGGCTGTTGAAATTTTTATTGGAATTGCATTGAATTCATATATCAACTTGTACAGAACTGACAACTTAACAATATTTTAGTCTTCCCATCCATGTACACAGAATGTTCTTCCATTTATTTAGGCTCTTTGATTTCTTTTAGTAATGCATTTTAGTTTTCTGAATACAAGTGCTCCACACCCTTGGTTAAGTTTATTCCTAAATATTTGATTCTTGTAGTTACTATTATAAATGGAATTTTTTTCCTGACTTAACCCTCAGATTGCTCATTGCTAGTGTATAGAAACACTACTGATTTTTTAATGTTAATCTTGTATTCTGCCACTCTTCTCTACTCATTTATTAGCTGTAGCAGCTTTTTCGTAGACTTTCCAGGATTTTCTAGGGATAGGATCATATCATCTGCAAATAGTGAAAGTTTTACTTCTTCCTTTCCAATGTGGGCCTTTTATTTCTTGCCTGATTGCATTAGGTAAAACGTCTAGTACTATATTGAAAAACAGTGGTGACAGTGAGCATTCTTCTTTTGTTCCCAATCTCAAGGAGAAAGCTTCCAATCTTTCACCATTGAGTACAATGTTAGTTGTGGTGTTTTCATATATGCCCTTTATTATGTTGAGAAAATTTCCTTCAATTCCTATCTTTCGGAGTGTTTTTATCAAGAAAGGATGCTGGATTTGGTCAAACACCTTTTCTGGTTCAATTGAGATAATCATGTGATTTTTCTTCTTTGATTTATTAATGTGGTGTATTATGCTGATTGATTTTCTTGTGTTTAACCACCCTTGCATACCTGGGATAAAACTCACTTGATCATGATGAATAATTGTTTTATTGTGTTTTTGGATTAGATTAGCAAATATTTTCTTGAGGATTTTTACATTCATATTCATTAGGGAAATGGTTCTGTGATTTTCCTTTTTCATAATATCTTTATCTGGCTTTGGTATTAGGGTAATATTGGCTTCATAGAATGAGTTTGGTAGCATTTCTTTCTGTTTAAATTTTTGCACGAATTTGAGTAAAATTGGTATTAAATCTTCTTTAATACATGGCTGGGCCTGCTTATCACACTGGTATTACATCTTCTTTGAATGGACTGTGAAGCCATTTGTTCCTGGGATTTTCATTTTGGGGTTTTTTTTTTTTGATGACTGTTTCAATCTCTTTGCTTGTGCCTTCAGTTGAATTTGATACAATCAAAGGGTATCACACCCAGAGGAATAGATTAGTTTACAAACATAATACTTCTCTATTAGGAATTCATAAAATAATTTCAAACTACCACAGTGGCTTTCTTAGCCTTCCCATAATGTCAGTTCTCTTGAAACTGATCTAGACCTCTAGTCCATTCTGGGTTTATAGTGTTCATTCTGAAGCTCTGGGTCCTCCTCGTTTGAAGCCAGAGACTAAGGCAACCAAGATGGAAGTATCACATTTGGTTGTACTGGTTAAGAATACCCTAGAGACTGGGTTTATGGAGAAGGGACATTACTCATTTTACCCAGGACAGTGTAGCTTGAAGGAAAGAAACAAGACTGCAGTTCAAAACACTATCTTGTGCACTTCCTGAAGGGAAACTAACTGTGAAGGCAGCTAAATATGTGGTGATCAATTCAAGCTATTAACAAGTTCTTCCAAAGCCTGCCCTATGCATCCAACTTCTTTTTAAACTTCTTTTGCTCTTGGATATTCTAAGTTGGCCACAGCTTCATAGAGTCCAAGGACAGTTTATCTTTTGATCTGACTCAGAGACAATAGCTCTTGTTCCAAAGAGAGACTCACAAGGCTGCTATCTCATGAGTGAGGATCTGAAAGATGAAGATGGTTATGAGGCCCTTAGAAAGTGAGGACTCCCCTGATCCAGTAGACTACCTCTACTGGAGCTCCACACTGATCTTTGAGCACAATTTAGAACCAAGAGGGCCTCAAGAAAATATTATATTTGAGTCCATTGACTTCAGATAACATCTAATAGTTGTATTGTTTTAGAGTACAAGGCCCACCATGTGATGCTCTTTATCTTCAATTTTTTGTTTCATTGTTATAACAATGCTACAATATAGAACACAGAGCATGACCAGAAGAGTCTGAAGCTCTGAGATTGTGCTAGATCTGAAGGAGGGAAGAGCAGTGAGCTGAGCAGGGTGTGGTAGAAAGCAGGCCTGTGAGTATGGATGGACAATGCAGAAAGACTCGCAGTGGGCAATGAGCTAAGGTCAAAAGCTAGATATGAAGATGTGAATTAATTGTATATTTGCTCTCTTTTATCCAGGTACCATCATTTTCTCTTTTCTAACAATACCCTTTGAAAGAAATAACTCCCCTCCCCCTTTTTTTTTGAAGAAATAACTCTAACCAATAACTGATTAGAATCAGTCTGCAAAGTTAATAGTCAAGGGCCTTGTGCTAGCAAAAGGGTGAGCATATAACCATTTGAACATTTCTTCCCTGGGATTTGAACCTTAGAGAAGTAAAACAGACTGAAATGACTGGTTGCTACTCTGTCCCTGTGAATGTGTCCTGACCAATTGGGACTGCAATTCTGCTTCCTACTTCTAGAGTTGCCTTGCTTCTCTTGCCTTTTCATCAATGATCGGTGCAAACTAATAACACAGCAAACCCCTGAAATCCTTCTAGGAGATTTCATTTCATTTAAATACACTAGGATCAAGTATCTGTTGCTAGCAATCAAGAAGTCCTGACTGATTTAGTGACAAATTCTATCAAAAGTTGAATGAGGAAAATTAGAAGGAGAATTTAAATACAAGTTCCTAAAACTGTGAGGATGTACAAGACGAACAAAGCAAAGGGACAGGAAGATGTCAAAGAGCAAGTAAGATGCATGTATGTCTTGAGAGGTGACAGAGAACATGTTGATGAATGAAAAGAATGACTAAGCTTTTCTTATCTCAGCCTTCTGCTCTTGGGAAATCCTTATAGAGCGCTGTTAAGGCTGTGGATTAAATTTTGACAGTTGATCCCATACAAGATTATAAAAGATTTTGAAGAAACTGCTCATGATTGTGCAAGATCGATGACATATTATTGCCCTGTGCCCTTGAGCTCAATAGGACCTCATGGGGATTTCTGTTCCAATCTCAGCCCCAGGGAAGGATAAATTGAAATGGACTGCCCAAGCCATCACAGGTAACTCTTGTCCTTTTTATCCAGAGTAAAGCATATGCTTTTCCCAGATGAAGGTACCAGCTGAAGATAACTAGTCAAACTTGGGAACTGTAATTCAGGCTACAGAAAGGTGCTAGTGCTAATACTCTGGAAGTCAAAACAACAGTTAGCCATTTCAGAATATAATACAGAGATTGCACATGGCAATGCTGGCCTCTCTATAGCAATACCTCTCCACTCTCACATTCCTTGCTAATTACTCCATTTTCTATGACTATACAAGTTATGTATAACTACAACAGATATTGGTACAACCCAATATGCTCACGTGCAAGAAATGTTTCTTTTTTATTTCTCCTTATCATATTTAATCTGGTCAAAGACCCTCAATCTTAGTTGTTGGGGAGGCTTTCCCTCACCCACCATGAGATATATAAGAATCTGGAAGGTACTTGTTGGCAGAAGAGAAAGAAATATATCTGCTCATGGTCCATGTGGCATGCACCATCTGTCCCCTGGGCATCCCTCATTGGTCCCAAACATTGATCACTGAACAAATATCTTAGCCATCCCGCTATCATCCTGCCATGGAGAACACTATATTCCAGAAGCATATCTGTCTGCAATTCCCTCCTGAGTGCCCAATTCTTTCAAGAAACTCAAATTTCATGTCCAGCCAACTTAATCTCCCCTACTTGAAAATTGCTCCACCCCTCCCCACCACAGACATTCCAGTAAAATCCCTTTCAGTTGGTCTTTAGAGTCACAACAGTGACCTCCTTGCTGTAGGTGCAGGTGGTGAGGAATTTGATCTAGCTTTATATGCCCAGTCCCCAGTTCCTGGACCTGTTGAGTTCTCAATAAATGCTTGTTAAATGGAACACCACAAAAATTCACCTAATGTCTTTGCTCGGTTCCTGAGAATAGCTTTTGTGTGAGAAGTCATAAAAATGCATTGATGAGTAGATAGCATCCCAAAACCAACATTTTCAAGAGCTTTTCAATAATTAAATTCTGAGGAACAATTTAAAGCTTGCATAGTTTTCTCTCAAATACTCTCTAGAGACAGCCGGCACTCGCTGGGGTTCACGGGTTTCATTATGAGTTCATTTTCCTCTCTTCGGTTTTGGATGTACTGGCTGAAATGAGGAGGAGGGAAGGGGAAGCACAGATTAAACAGGTAGAGTCTGCAAAGCCGCATAGCCCTCCTGTAGAGGGTTAAACTTTAGGCTTTCCTCTCAGTCTTAGCCATTTAGTATTCTAAATGAAATCAAGCAACTTGTGTGGGCCTAAGAGGGAATCTGAGACTACAGTTCTAAAAATAGCTCAATCAATGAGGGACCTTCAACAAGTCTATTATGCATTGTGTGCCTTGTTTTCTTTCTCTGGATAATGGGATTTATAATCTCTTGTCTCAGTGAGAAAGGGTGAAAAGCATCTTCAGATTTTTCACATGCCTAAACATACACAGACCATGCTAGAACTTTAATCGAATGGGGATTTGCCTTGATGAAGTTAGAACTTAGAAAAAGTAAACCTGGAGCTCCTTCTATTTCTACCCACTGAGATACCTGAGGCCTTACCAATCTGTTAGGGCTGCTCAGAACTAACTCACTAACCCCATCTATCACTCTTCATAATCTCCAGGCCCATTCTCTTCCTTCTTCTCTTCTAATAAACCTTTTCTTTCTTAGATTGTTTCCCCAGTTCCTCATTAGGCAGAAGTTGGCATTAGGTTATCACTGTTGATTACAGCGGTGGTTATTGCTGATTAGAGAGTAAAAGAATATGTGTCCCAGATTATAGTTTTTGAACCCTTAAGAGTGATCCCTGGTGGAAATTTTAGACTGTGTAACATGGACAATGAAAAAGGCATAGGGTGACTTGGCTGGACATTGGAGAGGTAGTGATAAGAAGACTCACAATATACACTATATATGGCTAACCTGCTCTATGAAACATTCCACTGACCTGTCCAGTGAGTAAGAAATGCTTAAAACGATATTTGGTTTGAATAAAAGGTGCTTCATAATTATGGAAATGCAAAGGGTTAAAGGTCTTACAATTTAGTTTTCAAAGGACATCCCATCGAATTCTTACTAACAAAGCATCTGTTAAGTTAGATGGGATTAATGTTAAGCACAATTTTACAAGGAACAGAAATTATAGAAATTATTGAGGAAGAAAGAAAAAAGAAGAATAACAAGGTACCATTTCCAGCTCTGCTGTTTACTAGTTGTGAGACCTGGCTGAGTCATTAGTTAAGGGACGCTAATGTTAAAGGGGATTAATTGTTCCTTGTCCATATCTTTTTCTGCAAAATTAAAATGAGATAAGTCATGGTAGAAGCTTGGACTTGGTGGACTAATAATAATTTATATAATGTGAGATTTTGCTGAGGCATACATTTGAAGTTGCTTTCTATGCTGCAGTAGGTGGTGAAACAGCAAGACGAGTGGGCAACATCGGCATGCCTTTGCAAATTCCTTATTCCTTGCACTTCACTGAGCATGCCTTTTATACAGGGACCCTACACTGGAGTAGCAGAGCGCCAGCCTTGGTGTCCATATCACTGATATCTGACTGGTCCTGCTTAGCACATTAATTAGGGCTGCCCCATCAGAAGACCCCTTGCATGAGAACTAAGGGAGAAGCGTTCTTCCAAGACAGAGCCTGTCATGATGAAATAACCAAATAAGAAAACTTTTGACCAGGTCTTCTCAAACGTTAACGTGCATCAGAATCATCTGGGGATATTGTTATAAGGCAGATTCTGATTCTGTCGATCTGGAGTATGGCCTGAGAATCTGCATTTCAAAGAATCTCCCAGGGAATGATGACAATGCTGATCTGTGCATCACACTTTGAGTTAAAAGCCTAAGATCAGGGGTGTCCAACAGAAATATAATGTGGGCTACAATTGCAAGTTTTAATTTTTAATAGACACGTTATAAAAAAGTTTAAAAAAAGAAGGTGAAATTAATTTTAATAAGGCCTTCTTATAAAGCACATGAGGTCTGCAAACTCGACGATTAGCATGATCACTCTACCTACTCCTACCATTTGGAGGTGAGGCCAGTGGAAAATCTGGGCTACACCTAAATTTCAACAGTTTGAGGCACTGGGTATGTCTCTTTACAAATGCTTTCAGTTCGTGGTTAGTACCAGGCTACAATATAGTATTCTTATCTTTACTAAGTTATTTGACCCAAATTCATTCAGATAATGGGTGAAAAATAAATAATAAATAATCCAGTGCCTTGGTTGATCTGAGCATGTCAGCCAACATTTCCATTCTCTTGAAACTTCTGTTCTGGTGGGGGCCATTAAGTCATAGAATCAGTTAGGGCCATATGGCTTCAAGGCAAGAAGCAGCAGATAATATCAGTGGTCCAGGAACAAAATCACTGTGGTTAAGTTTTATCCAAATATATGAGCAAGAGCTTTACCCAATTGAGGAGACTTGGCTATGACAAGTGGATGAGAACATTTGAGCCCAGGTTTGTGCAAAGAGGGGAGGATACAGTTGAATGTAAATGCTTTTTTTTTTTTTTGAGAAAAGAGGTTAGTTTTTGTCTTGGTTTTCTGTTTCAAGTTAAAATATCAAGATACTTAATCACCTAATGTTAGAGCTAGAAGGGACCTTGGTAGACCTCCTTATCTCAATCTTCCGCTTTATGTCAACAATTGAGGCACAGCATGTATTACATGCTTAATAAACACACATTTCTGTACTTATTTTCAAGAAATGTTGGGCTTTGACAGGATTATGTTAGATGAGGAACTGGTATATTATATTCAGGGCATAATGGTAGGCATGTTGTCCATTTATCAATTTGTTATGAAAACTACTTCCTCATGCTACCACTGCTAGCTGGTGAAGGCTCCTAGACTAGGAGATGCGAGCTCTGGGTGATGCTGAAGACTTGCTTGCATATCATTAAATTCTTAAACGCATCGTTCTTTTCATTTAAAAAATAATATCTACCTTTATAAGGATGCAGTGAGGTTGACTGAAGCCATGCATGCAAAAGTGTTTTAAATAAAACATTGTAAAACTCTGCACTACTGGCCAACAATCCTAGTAATCTTTAGACATGAAGAATTGGATATGTTGTTGGGTTTAGTGTCGAGTCAATCTTCAAGGCCGTCAAACTTTCCCAATATGCCTTTCAGTTACACCTCCAATGGAAATGATCCATAGGATTCATCTAGGGGCCATGAAATGGACAGGCTTACAAGTATGGTCCCCATAATGGCATCTCCTCAGAGAAAGGAAACTCTTATAATGGTGTCCAGGATCCAGAACTAGCTGTCATGGCTGAGCCATTGAGCATGTAGAAGCAGTCTTTACCTTTGAGTTTTGGATGAATGCCTTTTTGAAACTTGGGGGCTCAATAAAGCTCAGAATTTGCTGCAAAGTACAAGATGATTTTGGGTCAGAGTGATCCTGTTCTTTATCCACTATGAGCATTGTAGTATTCTGAATATTTAGTGCCACAGAGATCACAGATACATACAACAGCAACCCCTGACTTTGGATTTGCCTGTAGAACCAACTTAAGATTGTATTGTCACTCTATTCATGGTGGACTTGCAAAAATGCAAGAACACTAACAAATTGCCTTCAGCATCCTCTGCTCTGCATTTTCCATAAATATTTGAATGCCCTCACCTTCACCACCTCACCATCCCCTTTGCCTTAGAATTTTGCTGTTTTGAAAGGATAGAAAACACAGTATTAAACTAAATTCAGGGAATCCAAGACAGCTGATGTACTTGGCAGTGATTTTGAATGACTTCATCGAGTATGACATTTTTTAGCAATGCGTTGTGAAAGCTGTAACATAATATGGTGTAAAGATAGTGGGGTCGTTCATCAATATTTCCCTGAAACTTGCATATATACAGTTTCACATAAATTGTTCGAGGTGTTAGGTGGAGTTGCTGCCTGCTGGGGAACCTCAGTTAAATGTTTTTAACATTAAGCTTTTCATTTGCTCACACAAAAGTATAAAGACATAGCTCAGTCCACACTGAAGAAAATGTTTCATTGGGATTACCAGGAACTTCATCTGTTTTATTATTTATTAGGAGCCATATGTGCCTACTGAGTGTCACTGAACATGCCAGAAATAAGCTCTGAGCTCTGAAGTCTTATACCACAGCTGCTTATGTATCAGAATAGTGAGATACAAAGGAACGAAACAGACAAGAGGATCAAAACCCTTTTTTTGTTCAGTGGGTCAATAGAAGTCCATTTACTATTTCACTTTCCTATTTGTAATGAAAGAGAAGTTTCTAGGTAAAAAAGAATGTTCTGTCTTGTCACTTGCCTTTGTTCATCAGTTCAGCAAAATCACAGGTGGATAATAAGCTGAAAACTATTTAGAACTTTTTTTAAAAACCAACCACATTTCTAGAAGCAGTTGCCTTATGTGATACTAACCTGAATGTTTTTTTGCATGGTTCCCTAGAGGAAAGAAAATTATTCTGCAGCAGTTATCTTTAAAACAAAGATTCCAACGTAACCTAGTCAGAAAAGTTTAGATGAATCAGAATGAACAGACTTTCATTCTGCGTTAAGGATCTTTGCTCTTTCTTCTATTGCCACATTTCAATACCACCCTGTATTTGGGTCACTGTCCCCACTAAGTGTTTCCCTCTGGATTGCTTTAGGCTAGCAGATGGAGAATTTTGCATTAAGGGGTAACATTAAAAACATGTGTTTGATTTAGTCGAAATATTTATTCCACCCAGTTGATGTGGAAGAGATGAAGACATGTCACAATAGTCGGGGTGAAAAACAGGAAGACTTTAAGGCTTTGAGATTCAACAGACTACAATAGGCCAACAGCTCTGGAATTAGGAAAAGACCTAATTCCTTAGTCTCCAAGGATGGACCATGGTTAGAGAGGAGGCAATTAGGTACTTGGAATTCTCTGTTCAGGTTCCCTGCTTTGCTGGTATTCTACTCATTTATTTTTTCTTACTTGGCAGGAGACCTGAGAAAATTACTGATTTTAAGGGAATTCAATAGAGAGCCTTAAAACTAGGTCATCACATTCAACTCACATTTCCCTATTTACAGGGCCTGTATGCACACATAAAACCATTAGTCATGTCATCTCTAAGAACTCCATCATAAATGTTAGAAATATTTTAGGCAATATTAATCATGCTGCATATTGGAAGCAATACTGATAGGACCTGGAGCACTTTAAGGATTTGCTTTTATTGTTGATAGACTACTATTGTAGAAGAATCACTGTTCCCATAGCAAGTCACAGTTTTAAATGTTTTAATGCAAAAGTAGAGTATATTCATGAAAAAATATAAAAAGATGAATAATTCACAAAACACCAATGGCTTAGCACTTAGTACCTAATATATATGAGTCACGCTTCCATTTTGCAAGAGAAAATAACCTTGAGAGAAGCAGGGGCAATTTTTATATCCTTCTCTATAGTTTTTGTATTTTCACTATCAACAATGTATATTAATTTCTTTTATAATTAGGAAAAAAAATGTATTATATTCTTCTTTGGCTACATCTCCAGAAAATTTTTCTTCTTACAGAGATCTATGCCATTCTGCTATAAACCTTTCCAGATGACTAAATGTCTTTTGGTTTAGGCAATAACAATGAGATATTTATTTTTAACACTCAGCTGTACATTCCTGACTTATGCAGTTAATATTATTATGGAACTGGCTCTTTAAAATCTTCTTTCTGAAGCTTTAAGTAGATTCCTTTGTTGACTCTGAAGACATAAATAGAATGCCATGAATCTGAAAATCCCTCTTCATAGCAGGATTGATTTTTATCTCTTTGATTAAATTAAAAATAATCCATATTCCCAGACATGACTTTTTTGAAAAGTTTCTAGTTTAGTTTTAATCTTGTTATTGTTCTATTAACTCTGCCAGCCCCATCATTAATGGAATCCCTGAATATCACTTACATTAGCAAATTTTAGGTCTTGAAGGCACAGCTATAAAGCAATTTCTGGTAGGATCAGTGAAGGCAGTTAGGCTATCAGTCACCTTTTTCTTGTTCAAATTAGAGGGCCTCTCTAGGCAAAGTGATAAAGGGGACAAACTTAACCATTAGAGGTCCTCTGCTTTTTCACTGTCTACCATAACCATGTCTCCATTGGCTCAGGACTCCCCTACTCAAGCTGCTATCCTTCAGTTTTCACTCCCTGGGCAGTATCTCAAAAGCTGCAACTTACTTCCTCCATCCACTGTAAAAAAATTATCTGTTCTACAATCTCTGGCACTTCCTGTTTTCTGCCTTCTGTGGTGCCAGAGAATGAAATGGAGAACCAATTCAGGCTATGTTGTTAAGGAGAAAATAGCCATAACGATGCCTCTTCACTTGTCCCTCTGAACATATGGCAACTTTATCAGTGACTATTTTAACATACATGGCCTGCTTATTCGAAGGCTTTTATTCTAATCATGGAAATTTCAGTTAGCTGAGAAAAAACAAATGGGGACTTAATTTTTAGGAAAAGATGGAAACATTGAATCTCAACTTCTCTCCCACATGGGAAGGGAAGTCCTTCACCTAGCTATATCTCTGACTTGAATACAAACTTAGAGTCAAAAGACCTGAGTCCAAATCAGAATCCACTTCCCCGACTACAAGCCACCTCTTTGCCACATGAACTATGCAAACTACATAATTCAGTCTTTTGTTGTTTTTGCTGTTGTTAATTTAGAGCAGATAATCCGTTCATCTGCAAATAGATAATAATCATCTATGTTGGATGATTTTAGGATTATGGATTGCCTTTATACATGTATTTCTTCATGCAGAAAAATATCACTATTCTACCAATTCCCAAATGTCTGAGAATCTCCTCAAATTAGAGAAATACTGGTTGTCACAGTAACTGAAACAGAATTTGAAGACAAAAAAAAAAAAAAAACGATACTTGAGAGAAGTAACATGACTTGGTCATGAGTTAGTAGCAGAAATGTGGTGGAAACTTTCAGCTAACTGCTTTTCTCACTCTTCCAATTCCATTTACCAAAAGCAATATTTGATAGGAAGGGATAGGAATGTTTGGTTATGTGAGAGGGACAGAGTGCTGGAAGCATCAAAGATTCTACTGCCCAGTTCACAGAAATGTTTCAAACATACCAGGCTATTTCATAATCCACTTTCCATTTAGCTATGCTTAACTTGGAAAATATCTTGTAAGCTGAATCCTATGAGAGAAAGAGAGAAAGAGGGCAAGAACAAGAGAGGATGAGAGGAAGATAGAGAGAGAGAGAGACAGAAAGCCTATAACACAAGCATACATGAACCTGGATCCAAATCTCTCTATTTGATATATTCAGCATTCCAAATATTATTAGAATACTAAAATGCTGCCCTCTGAACTCCAGAGATTTCCATTTCACTCCATATTCCAAACCAGATCGACTGTTCATTTTTCAGAGCAATAACTGAGATAGTAAATAAGCAAAAAGTAAGTGCTGGCTTTGCTAAAGGGATAAAGGTTTCATATTTCACCTTTAATAAAATATGAGTTTACACCTGTTGAAAACTGTCATGACAATTCTAAAGGTTCATTTTTTTAAGACTTAAGTGTGTCTCAATATTTAATATATTTCTTCTTCAAAAGTTCCTATAACCTCAGAATGCCCATCGATAACTTTCGATAGTAATGAAAGAAAGCAGATTTTAAAATAACATAACAGATAGATGTCTATGCTTTCCCATATTTCTCCCACTTCTCACTATCTTCCTACCTTTTAACATGCCTTGAGTCTTTTGGTCACCATAGTCCTCTCATACCTGGACCACACTTCTCATTTTTTTTACAGAGGCCATAAACTTCACAAACTAGTTCCTGCTAGCCCTTCTAAATTCACCTCCTGCCATGGTTATTATCTATTATGAGCTTCAGCCAAGATGAACTCTTCCCCACCCCACTTGCGTTTATTTTCAAGTATATACATAAACTTCTTTCCTTTCCTTGCATAACTACATTCATTAGCAACTCCTAAGCTCCTCTAATCCTTTCCATTAGCTCTATATCATCCTTCTACTTCCACATTTGGGTTTCACATCTGTGATAACCAGCCTCCCACATGGCTGTCTATAATCCTCATCTCCTGGAATCTACACCTTTGTTAGTTCTCCCCCACAGTGAGTCAAGTTTGTTCTGTATGACCAACGGAGTATGACAGTATATGACTTGTGAGACAAATCATAGATGCCATTGAGTTTTTGCCCTTATTCTCTTGGATTGCTTGCTCTGGAGAAAGGGAGACACCATGTTATAAGGAAACTCAATAGGTACACAATTTGCCAGCCAAGTGAGTGAGTATGTACCCCAGAAAAAAACATGTTCTTAAATCTAATCCATGCCTATGAGTATAATCCCATTGTAAGTAGGACATTTTGATAAGACTAATTCAATAAAGGTGTGACCTGTGTCATTCAAGATGGGTCTTAATCCTATTCCTGGAGTCCTTTATAAATGGAATGAAAGAAGAGATAGTAAGAAAGCCATGGAAGCAAGAAGCTGAACAAAATGAAACCCAGAAGAGAAGGGAAAGATGAGCAGATGCCCCCATATGCCTTGTCATGTGGCAGAGGAGTCAAGGATCGCTGGCAGCCAGTCTCCAAGAAGAAAGCAGTACATTAATGATGCCTTTATTTGGACATTTTCATGGCCTCAAAACTGTAAGCAGATAAGTTGTTCTATAGATTTCACAGGTCCACAGAGGGGAATTGTGCCCCAGGACAGACCAAACCCCTAACGAATTTTGATGGGACTTTGTACTTAATATTCTTACTGAAATAATCTAAGGTTTTGGGCATATTGTGATGGAATGAATGCATCTTGCATATAGAAAGAACAGGTTTTGGTGGGGTCCATAGGGTGGAGTGTGGTGGATTAAACGTTTAGTATCCCAGAAAATCATGTTCTCAAATCGAATCCATTCTTGTGGGTGTAAACTAATTTTAAGCAGAAACTTTCAGTGAGGCTACTTCAGTTAAGGTGTGACCCAGCCCAATCACTATGGGTCTTAATCTTATTAGTGGAGTCCTTTATAAACAGAATTTATGGAGAGAGAGAGAGAGAGAGGGAGAGAGAGAGAAAGCCATGGAAGCAAGAAGCTGAAAGCAATGAAATCCAGAAGAGAAACAAAAGACCAGTAGCTGCCACCATGTGCCTTGCCATATGGCAGAGGAGTCAAGGATCACCAGCAGTCAGTCTTCAGGAAGAAAGTATTGCACTAATGATGTCTTGATTTGGACATTTTCCCAGCCTCATAACCATAAGCAAATAAAATTCCCATTTTTTTTAAGCCAACCCATTTCATGGTATTTCCTGTAGCAGCCTAGGAAGCTAAAAGAGTGAGCTACCTTGAAATCCAATCCTCTAGCATCCATCAAATCTCCATATGATTGCAGCCCTGGCCAATATGTAACTGAACTTCACATTAAGCACTGAGTTAGAACTGCCCAGCCATCTGCTCCTGAATTCCTCATCCATGGAAACTCTGAGAGATAATAAGTGTTTATTTTTGTTTTAAGCCACTAAGTTTTTGAGTAATTAGTTATGTGGCAATATATAAATATTATAACATCCTCGTGTAGTTATGATTAGTGCCCCATTGTGGGCTAGGTGGATCCTTACAATGATTCCATGACTCCTGGTACTTTCAAACATTCATACCAACCATATTGAATTTTAGTCTTTGTTTACTGGGTTTTCTTGCCTAACTTACTAAGCTTAAAGATGCTTGAAGAATTATCTAACTCTCTTCTCTGTGGATGCTCTATGCCATGTGCCACATGTAGAATTTAATTTTCACAGGTAAAATTTATCCTGTATTGGTGAGAATGATCTCACCATCAATGACAAAGGGAGAGAGAGGAGGAAGTGTCAACCAAGAGTACTCAGAGTTCTCCTGTACTTAGCCTTCCAAATGCATAAAGCATTTCCTTGAAGTTTATGACCATGTTTGTCACAGACATGACATTCCCTATGTAATACTCATTAGTGGAAAAGCCTCGGAAGGATACTTCTAGGTAAAGACTGTAGAAAAGACATGCACATCTTTCTTTTTTCCCACTAAAATGATTGCAAAGAAATAAAAATGTGTACTCTTACATGACAGAGAAACAGAAAGTAGACAGTAGATGTGAGAAGACAACTAACTATTGGAAGATGTAGAATGGTTGGATGAGGATTGATGACTTGGTAGAGATGGAAATTCTGTAAAAGTGGGGATACCAGATAACCTGGAAAGCAGGGGTGAGATGTGTAATGAAAAGGGAAGTGTTTTAAAGTTTGAATGAAGGGAAGTTAGATCCCTAGCTCTCTTCCAAACTCCACAGAACCAGGCCCTATCCAGAAGGACAAGAGATTGATTCTATGAAGAAACTGAGTGAGAGGGAACCCAGGCAGTGTGGGTAAGATGCTGAAGTGCAAATGATAGCTATACGAAATTAGGCAGAGAGGCTTAGACCCCAACAGTGAAGGGTATAATGAGATGGTTTGATCTCTATCTCACACTACATGTCAATATTCTGTCTCTTCACAATGCACAGAGAGCTTCCAACTGGAAGTTCAGTGCCTCAATCTTTAACATGAATAGGCAATCAATAATCAAAAGATAGTCAATGAATAATACCTCAAATGTGATAGATAGAGAATGGAAAAAAATCAAGCCAAAGATCACAAAGGAAATTTTTTAAAAGTTGCCAGAGAAAATAAAAAATCCAGGAAGCAGAATAAAATGTCCAAAATAAGCCTTTTATCATTAATATTTTTAGAAAAATAAGAGAAGATATTGCATCTATGAGACAAGAATAGGATATTATATTTTAAAATAAAGAAAGCAATCTGGTACAAGAATGAGCTCTTGAAAATATATATGATAGCAAATTTTTAAATACTCAACACAGGAGTTGGAAGATCAACTCAAAGAACGCCCCTCCCCACACACACACATAAGAACAAAATATAGAGCCAGGAAGTAGAAGAAAACAAATTAGAAAATTAGAAGATAAGTGCATGAGAGTCCATATCCAACATATTACACGGAAAAAAAAAAAAAAAAAGACAGAGGGAAAGTTATGAAAGATATAATGTAAGAAAGTTACATTGTCATGATCTTCAATATTATAAGCTCAAAAAAAAAAAAACGAAAACAGAAATAAAGTCTTCAAAATTCCAAGTAGGGAAGTTATTTGTAACCTTAAATCTACATTCCGTCAAATCATCAATTAAGTGTGAAGTGTAATATAGATTTTTTCAGAATGCAAGAACTTTCCAAACATCTCATCTTCAGAGAATACTGGAAGAGTTTCTCCAATAAAATGAGGAATATATAAGATACAAGAAATGAGTAATCTTATGCAGAGAAAAGCAAAGAGAACCCTTTCAAAAATGGTGAAAATAACCTTAGGTCATCAGCTGAGCAATAGGCACACCGAGGAACCCATTCAGCTGGGCCCAGGGTGAAGGTCTCCAGAATGTGTACTCATGAAAAACTGAAACAGTAGATTACCTGGTGGCATTCTACCATATTTTAGAATTATGATTGAAAGTGTGGGTAGCATATACAGATATATGGAAAATTAAGCAAAAAAAAAAAAAAAAAAAGAAAAAGTCAATTATAAACTCCAAAAATTAAAACAAAAACCGTTGAAGAAAGGAAATGTAATTATAGTACATTATGTGTTTCAACTGTGAACAATAAAGCTATCATTCTACGTAGTCAAAATAATGAGTATTCTGAATATTGATTTAACCCAAATATTGTCATATTAACTATGTTAAGAGAATGGAACAAGACAAGTGGGTGTGTATGTGAGAGACATAAATCCTCTTTTTCCCAGGATGGAAGCTGATATATATCTAAAATTGATAAAGTGAAAATAGCTGTATAATCATATTACTTAGAAGAATAAAGTAGCTGTGTTTGGGAGGGTGTAGGATGGATAGGTATGTTTAAGGCACAAAACAGATGTTCTTCCTTATAAGCTCTGTAATGTTTTTCAGTATCTAAAATTATAGACATGCATTGCCTTGGTAAAATAAAAATGAAAAGACTCTTCATAGATCAAAGTTGAAAAGGGAATTAGTCCAATCCCCAGTCTGAAATTCTGCTATATCCTCTACAATTTCACTATAGATACAAGACTGGCAGGATATTCCCATTTTGCTATAGAGCCTGCCCAGAATTTGTAAAGTAAATTTCAGTAGACAGGAAAAATTTCTGGTTCCATCATCCTCCATGAATGTACCGTGGGCTTGCATAGTACCAGGTGTGATCCTATTCTTTTTTGCCTCTGTCAAAAAGATAGGCAAGTGCTTCAGATTTTTCTAAAATGAATCCTAAGAGAGGACAAAAGAAAAGAAACGTGATAATGTTCAGCTGATAATACTACATTTAAGATAAATGAGGGGAACTAGCATCAATTGGGCAACCACTCTATGCACTAAGTATTTACATAGATAACTGTCTTTATAACAACCCCCTGCAGCAGGTACTATTTTCCCCAATGTACACATGAGGAAACAGGTTCAACAAGTTCAAGCAATTGATAATTGTAATAGGTGGTGAGGCCTGGGTTAAAAGTTGTACCTTTTCACCATGGCATTTAAACTCCTTATATTCTCCCAAAGTCTCACGCAAAACAGTTTGAAGTTTTGAGTGTTCCTTTTTTTTTTTTTTTTTTTAATATCATCACCTTCTGATTTTTAGAAAACTAATGCTCAAGAAAACATGCCAGCAAAATAATAGTGGGCAAAACAACACCTGTTCTGAGTTTTTCTTTTATTTTTCATGTATATGTCTTTGCATCATGAAATGTGTAGGTGGACAATTGCTTAACCACCCTCCTCTGGATTCACCTGTAAATGAGTTACAGGACCCTCGGGCAAACCCGGCAAGCAGAGATTTGAAAGTTTATACACAAATGAGGACACAAGAAGACAGTGGTGGAGAGCCTACGCTCATCTTTACCTCATCCATCTTGGGTCTCCTCTGCCTCATATTGTCTTTATTGAGTAGTTCTCATTGCTTGGTAGTTCTAATTAGGGATGGGCATTTTAGCCACCAAGTGAGGGCACTTTGAGACAGTCACATGACTTGTTCCCAGCTCCATTTGGCTTGGGCTATGAGTGAGCTTTTAAAGCGATAGTGCATTTGATATCGCATCTCCTTTTCCTGTTGCCATGAAGAAATTGCTAAAAATACTTGGAATTGCTCCTTATCACAAAACAAGACAACGGGAGAGAGAGAGAGAGGATTATTCCTGAGATGTATTGGCATAGCGTGGTTTGGATAAGATATGATCAGAAAGTAGTTCTGATTTGTCACTTTAATGTTATCTGTGGTTTATAAACTTGTGTGATAATTATGAGTTAAGATTGTTGCATAAAGAACACATGTGAATACATCTTTTGTGTACTTTTGGAAAGGACCTGTTGGAGCGTGCCAAATAAAACTTAATATATGTAATATGATTCTTCAAAACAATCTCATAAATTCTAATTACAGGGGGGAGGAATGAATTGGTGTATCTTTTTATTCCATGTAATAATAATAGAAAGCACCCATGTGGCCTTCGTTTAAATTCTTTACATATAGGAAATCACTGAGCCCACACAGACACCTGTGAAGTTTCTCTGATTGCCACCATTTTAGACTCTGCTATTTCCACCATTTAAAAAACGAGAAAGCTGGGCATAGAGAAATTACATTATTTTTCCAGGGTCATACATTTAGGAGGTAATGGGTTAGGGATCTGAATCTCTAGCAGTCTGGCTTGAGAGTCTAAAATTGTAACTACTGTGATGCACTGCCTTTTGTAAACACATAGATTTTATTGCTTTCCAGCCATGCTTTAAGTTATAGAAGCTATGTGAAATGCTCCCTGTAGATATACACTGAGTTGTTTCCTGCTTTAATCCTCAATGCAGCCAATGTTGCCTGCATAGAGAAAACTGTTTGGAATCATTAAAAATATAGGAGTTTTTGTAATAGCAAACTATAGAAAATAGAAGAAAAAGTAACCTTCTAAAAAAAAGGCATGTTACTATCACCTATTTTGATTTTGTGTGTGTGTGCATAAGCCTCTAGTCTTATTTTAACACAATTAGAACCCATTATGGATCTTTTAATAAATATGTTTCTTAAAAATTTATATACACACACATTCCCTTCCCTTATTTAATCTACATTCAATATAAATACTATTTTTGGCCACTTATATCTTGCCATAATAGTCTAAATTATATCCCTCGTATTGGATATATAGCTAGTTACTAATTTTCCGGTATTGATAAAAACAATACAATGAATATACACTATATATGCTTCTTTTTATTTTAATTTTTAATTTTTTTAGGATCAATTACCTAAAAGAAAAATTTGATTTCCAAAATGTTTGTGCCAATTTTCCCTACTTCCATCAGCTGCTTTATAAAAGACCTTTGGTATTTGTGTTAAAAACCATGTCGTCAGCCGGGAAAAGAATAGCTAAACCCCAATTTTTCATGGAAAGATAAATATTCAGTCCATCTATTTAAAAATATAAATTGTGAGCTTATATCAATCAGGGGTCTCCCTGACTAATTTCTAATTTATTATCCAGTCACTCATTCATTCATTCATTCACTTAGTATTTATTATAAGGAATTGGTTCACACGACCATGTGGGCTAGCAAATCCAAACTCCATAGAACAGGCCACAAGTGGGAAACTCCTATAAAGTGGTACTGAAATCCTTAGTATGAATTCCTCTTCCAACCTCTGAAATCCTCAATTCTGGCTTTTAAGACCTCCAATTGAGTGGATGAGGAGACTCTTAATATTACTGAAGTCAATTTCTGTTGCTGATCTTAGATGTAATCAACTGATTATAGATACAAATTCCATCTACGAAATACTCTCATAGTAAAAAGAGGGTAGTGCTTGACCAAACAACTGAAGAGCATAACCTAACCAAGTTCACACTTGAAATTAACCATCACAGTCCACCTCTTGGCAACTTGACACTTATACACATCTCCTTAAACCATAGTTAATCTCTAAATAAAGACAATGACATAGTTATATGTTTGCCTAATATGATAGTTTTTTCAGTACGACCAAAAATGCACTAGCTCTTTCCCCAGAAGAGGATGCAAGTCCTTGAGTGACATTCACTCTTTTTTTAACAAATCAATTCTATTGATACATATTAATAAACATACAATTCATCCAAAGTGTACAATCAATGGTATTTGCTATAATCACATAGTTGTATGTTCATCATTTCAATCATTACTAAAGCTTTTTCATTATTTCAGTAATACTACTAATAAACAAAGAACAGACAAACAAACAAGAATATTCTTCACCTCTCAATCCCTCTATGCTTCTTCCACTGTACATAGCTGCTGTTTCTGGCTATTCTATCCAAAGTGTATAATCAATGGCTTTTAGTATAATCACAATGTTGTACATTCATCATCTCAAAAATTTCACAACAATTTGGTTACTCCAAAAAGAAAGATTCCACACCACTTAGCATTCCTTCCTCTGACCTACATAACCACTAATCTCCTTTCATCCTTATAAATTGATTTATATTTACATTTTATATAAATGGAATCAAACAATATCCAGTACTCTGTGTCTCGTCTCCTTTAGAGACAGTCACTCTTATCATCTATATCCCATAACTTAAAAACTGTGATGTAAAGTTAATACAACTTATGTCATATGAAAAGGAAGTAAGAGAGGGAATAAACTAAAGATATTTGTTAAATGTATATATATATATATGTCAAACATATTCATAACAAAATAATGAAGAAATACTCATAACAATTACAACTCTCATTTCTCATTTCTTAGTCACATGGTCATTTCTGGTATTTATAACAAATTCTTTCCACTACCCATTCCATATTCCCTTTACCTTAAGCAAGCACATCAATTGGTCATGGTTCTTTTTCTGGTGGGGTGACTCAAACTTTTCATTCCTAAAGGGTCTGGACCAATAACAGTCCTGCTGGGATTGGCTTGTTGTAGTTTTCCATTGACTTCAATCACAGGGCATGGTAATAATAAGACATGTCTCAAGGGATCTCCTGTATTCCAGACATACCGTTCCTTACTTGTATTATATTGTACCCATCCTATCTTTCCTTTTATCAAGGATCAATCCCTTTTATCAGATCAATCATCCCAACCACTTTAGTAATTCCCTTTTATGCCTGTTGATTCAGGAGCATGAGGAATTCAAAGAGGCCAGGTGTTTTAACTTCCAATTCAGTTGAATCATTGTGTCTCTTGGTGGAAACACTCCTTCCTTTGGAAATAAAACTTCTGGACAAGGAAAGCATAAGGTCATGGGGTTGGGAAGCAAGTTTTGCTAGTGAATCACTAGAGGTAATAGTCAGTGGTGCCACTCCCATTTTCACACCTTGATTCCTGGACCTTTGAATCCTGGCAATGGAAGAAACAACAATATAGGTTGGACTCTGATTCTGAGCCTCTTGGAGAACATTTCCTTATACCTCTATGGTTTTGTCACCCAGTTGGTGCCATAACTGAGTCTTCAAAAGGCCATTCCACCATTCTATCAATCTGGATGGTGGGGCACATGGTAAGACTAGTGGATTCCATGAGCATGCATCCATTCCCCCACTTCATTTGCTGTGAAGTGAGCTATTTGTTTAGAAACAATGTTGTGTGGTTAAGACATTCTGCAAGTCCATGGGTTGTAGTTTTAGCAGAAACTTTGCATGCAGGGAAGGGAAATTTGCATCCAGGGTAAGTGTCTATTCCAGTAAGAACAAAATGCCACTCCTTCCACAAAGGAAGCAGTCCAATGTAATCAACCTTGGTCAAATCTAATCACTAGGTAACTAACTCATCACCTCAGAAAATGGTATCCTATTGGGAATGTATTCTGGACTCTTCTGCTAGCAGATTGGGCACTTAGCAGTGGCTTAGGCCAGGTTAGCCTTTGTGAATGGAAGTCCATGTTGTTAAACCCATGTATAAGCTCCATCCCTACCACCATGACTACATTGTTCATGCACCCATTGGGCAATGACGAGTGTCCAGGTAAAGAAGCTGACTGGTATCCATAGAATGGATCAATTAATCCACTTGATTATTAAAATCCTCCCCTACTAATGTCACCCTCTGGTAAGCATCCACATAGGGCACATATATCTTCATGCTTTTCACCCATTTAGAAAGGTCTATCCATATGTATCTTCTCCAGACCTCCATATCACCAATTTTCCAATCATGTTCCTTACAAGCCCCTAACCATCCAGTCAAACTATTGGCCACAGCTCATGAATCAGTATAAAAATAAACCTTTGGTCATTTCTCCTTCCAAGCAAAATGAAAAACCAGGATAATGTTCAAAGTACACCCAATGGGAGGATTTCCCTTTACCACTGTCCTTCAAGGGTGTACCAGAATGGAACTATACTGCTGCAGCTGTCCACTTCAGGGTAGTTTCTACATATCTTACAAAACTGTGTGTAAACCAGACCTGAGTTTTCTCTTCCTTAATCAACTGATCATAGGGGACTCCTCAAGTGGCCATAGCTGTGGCCTGGGAATGAGACAGTAATGTGACAAGAGTGAGAACAACAGGTATTCTGGACACATCCTCATGTAATTTACTTGTGCCTTCAGAGCCTGCTCAAGCTTGATTTCACATATACCATTTCCATTTAATGATAGAGTACTGTGCATACCCAGCTTTATGGATTCATGGGTCTGATAACACCCAATTCATGATGGGCATCTCAAGTCACAAGTTACCTTGGTTGCCCTTAGTTAAGCATTTGGTCTCTACTAAGGCCAAGTAGCAGGCCAAAAGCTGTTTCTCAAACATCTTTCTGTAAAGGATGGCAAAGCTTTGCTCCAAAATCCTAAGTGTTTGCACTGTGAATCTCCTATAGAGGCCTACCAAATGCTCAAAACAGCATTTCTGTCTCCCACTGACATTTCAAGCACTATTTAATCTGCTGAATCATATGGCCCAAGTGGAAGAGCAGCATGTGTGGCAAACTGAGCCAGTTGCTGAGCATTCTCTTATTCTGATCCCCACTAAAACTAACAGCTTTTCAGGTCAAACAATAAATGGACTAAAGTAGTAAAACCAAATGAGGAATATATTGCCTCCAAATCCAAAGAGGAAAACTAGGCAATGTGCCTCTTTTTCTGCTTGTAGGATGGGCTAGATGCAACACCTGATCCTTCACCTTAAAAGGGATATCTCATCATACCCCAAGGCACTGAATGCCTCAATATTTCACTGAGGTGGAAGGTCCATCAACTTTTTTCAAATTTATTTCCCACCATATGGCATGCAAATGTCCTACCAATAAGTCTAGAGTGGTGGCTGTGTCTTGCTCACTAGGTCCCTTCAGCAAAATGTCACCAGTATAATGGAGCAGCATGATGTCTTGTAGGAGGGAAAGATGATCAAGGTCCTTGTGGACTAGATTATGACAGAGGGCTGGAGAGATGATATATCTCTGAGATAGAACAGTGAAGGTGTATTGCTAGCCTTGCCAGCTGAAATCAAACTGCTTCTGGTGGTCCTGACTAACAGATTTCTCCCCCAAAAAAAATTTTCCAGCAATAGTTATAAAACAGGTACCAGGGTACATGCTAATTTGCTCAAGCAATTCTTCCACATCTGAAACAGCAGCTGTATTCAGAGTCACAACTTTTTTTAAGTCTATGATAATCCACAGTCAGACTATAAGATCCATCTGTTTTCTGCACAGGCCAGATAGAATAGTTGAATGTGTATATGGTGGGAAACAATCCTGATTCTTTCAAGTTCTTGATGCTGGCATTAATCTCTGCAATTTCTTCAGGAATGCAATATTGCTTTTGGTTTACTATTTTCCTATGTAGAGGCATTTCTATTGGCTTCCACTTGGCCTTTCCTACCATAATAGCCCACACTCCACAGTCAGGGAACCAATGTGTAGATTCTTCCAATTGCTGAATGTGCCTATTCCAATTATGCATTCTAGAACTGGGACAATAACCATAAAACAGATTCAGGGACCCATTGGACCAACTGTCAGATGGACCCCTACTAAAATCCATTAATCACCTGATCTCTATGTGTTCCTACTCTGATTGGTGGACTACAGTAACATTTTATGTCTCCTGGAATTAGTGTTAGTTCAGAGTCTGGAATGTAATCCCTGAAATATCTGATCATTTCCTTTCCTCAAAGCACAGTCACCCCAATAAAAGTCTTTAGGTCCCTTTGGAGATAACTGGAAGAAAGGTTACCTGTATAAAATTTTGGCAGTGTTGCAGGGTCCTTCCCTAAGGATACCCAGCCTTCACTTCACTCAAGGGATTCTGGGTCTATAAACTATCTCAAATATGAGAATTCATTGAGGGGCTATGACACTCTGTTCTTATGATTGCAGTTAAACTTTTTCTCACTTAACCTAGAACTCTTCCTTTTATACAGATCAATTAAGAATTTAGTAGGCTGACCGTCTATTTCATGTCTAGGTATCTTATATTCAACTAGCCAATGTCAAAGGTCTTGCAAGTCAGATTGTTCTGATTTGTCTTTGATAGTTTGAAGGTGCATGTTCCCCTAGAAAAACATGTTCTTAAACCTAATCTATTCCTATGGCAGTGAACCTATTGTAAGTAGGACCTTTTGATGAGTTACTTCAGTTACCAAACAGGATGAGTCTTAATCCTCTTACTGGAGTCCTTTGTAAGTTGGAAGAAATTCAGACAGAGAGAAAGAAAGCCAGAAGGAATGGTCAGAAACTGAACATCAATGGAACCTGTAAGAGAAGAGAGAGACAAGGTGACAGGGGATGCCCCCATGTGCCTTGTCATTTTGACAAGCTAATGAGCAAGGATTGTCATCAGCCAATCCCAGAATGCCACAGTCTTTCAGGAGAAAGCAACACTTTGATGATGCCTTAATTTGGACTTTTTCCTAGTCTTAAAACTGTGAGCAAATAAATCCCTATTGTTTAATCTGACTCATTTCTTGGATTTGCTTGAGCAGCCCAGGATACTAAAATAATTGTTTTGACTCTACTGTCCATTATAGTAACCATGCCCACCTACTCTTTGACATCAAGTGCCACCACTTGTCTCCTGCCAATCCAGGATCTGATCACCCCCATTGCATTTAAGGATCCCATTTCAGTGGCAGCAGTTCTCACAGTAATATCTAACAGAGAAGAGCTCTTCAAGAATGCTGGGGCTCCTCTCAAAAATTTAGTCCTTACAGTCATCGTGAAAGGTATGTTCTCTTGATACTACCAAGGTGGGCGAGCAGTTTTTATATGGTAACTCATCTCTAACATTCCAATCTCCCTAAACCTTTGGATGCCTTCTTCTGCATTATATCAAAGCAGTTCTGGCATTTCAACTTCATTTAGCATAGACCACTTTTTGGTCCATGTTTCAGCCAACAACCCAAACCTTAGAGCTCTTTCTAACCCTTCAAGCTATATCATTAAATCTAGAATCTCTGCTTGTCAACAAATATCAACAATTTCAATTTAATCCAACTTTATGTCCTTTTCATTATTATCCCACAACCTTAGTATTCATACCTACACCTATTCCTCTGATTTACGTTCTGCATAAAGTGAGAAAAATCATGCAGTTCTTTTGGAGTTTAGAGCCCCTCCTCATGGGTCGCGCTTTGTACCTCACCTTCTGTATCCTACATTGACTTCAGGCTAGTTATAAGTCTGACAACAAAAGGGGGTGGTGGGGTGGGTCCTGAGAATAACTAGCAGTGTCATGAAACTAAACTACATCTGGGAAGGGATTTCATTAGAGATTCATCTGGCAAACAGGTTCTTCTCTTCAGACATGGGTGGAAGGGAGGCTTCCTCAGGGGAGGTTTTAACAGGTTTATCTGGCAATGGAGACTGCAGAATCCAGGGTTTCAATGTACCAACCCTCATCATTATCAGCCCAGATGTACCCATTATAAATTTCAGGATCCCAATCCTTTCCAATCAATGCCCCCACTTTAACAGCAGTTACCCTGCAAGATTGAAATTCAATTTGCATTGCAATTCAGCTACTTATAGGTTGAGACCATGTTTGGTTTACAGAAATCAACTCTGCAACTATAAGAGATAAGAGTTTCTTTCAAGGTAAACAGAAAGTTTCAAGTTATTCATGCAGCAATTGAACTGAAAAATTGAAACCCTCAGCTCACCCCATCCTTTCACAACTTTATCTAGTGTATTTAGGAACAAATAGTCAACATCATTATGCTAGTTAGCTTAACAAAAATCTTCTAAGGTGTCAAATACACAGTTACCTCTCATAGGCATTTGGATAGGAGTATCCATTGGTGATATTTTTCATATTTCTATTGCCAAATCATACTATGGACTATCAGCACATCTTTATCATTTGAAATAGATGACTTATTAGAATCATTAGTGCCCTGAAATCTAATCATTAAAGAATCAGTGCCCAGAACCCATAACCACTTCTGAAATCTCATCCTTAAGATTCTCTTTCTTGGACTTCCAGGAAGATGTCAGACTAGAAAGACACAGGACTCTCTTCTCTCCCAGAAAAATAGCTAGAGGACAAGCAGAAATGACCTGGAAAACAAAATCTTCCAGGATTTAGGACACCAGGGGAAGGCTGGACACCACCCAAAAGAGAGAGTGTCAAAGGAAAAGAATCACGATGGCAAAACTATGAGTTAAAAGCCACAGCTGCAAATGCCGGCACCCTCCCCCACACTAGACACTTTTGAATGAATTCTCAGGCCTTGAGCAGGCAGCTACAAAGAGGGTCCTAGGGATCTACCTTCCTAGGAAAGGAGAGAGAGAGGGACACAGCCTAAGGCTGACTCAGTTTTTGACCCACAAATTTGGTCTGCTGTGTCCCATGAGCTCTTCCAGGTTGGGTGGGGATGCATCATTGTTTTTCTTAGGAGCCAGCAATGGACTAAATAGATCCAACCCTCTCAATCTCCCTCTCTACTGACTGAGACTAGTTGTTGAGGACACAGAAAGGAATGGAATTACTTCCTACCTGGGAAAAGGGAAGCAGCTGCCAGCAAAGGTTGGAGAACTGCCTTTGAAAAAGTTTGTATTGTGAGGTTCTCAGCCACCAGGCAGGAACCTTTGTCACATTGATCCAGTCCATGTTACAGCAAACACATTCTGACCAGGCATTGAAATGAGAGGGCTGTCAAAGACCACCATCTGCTGGCAGACCAAAGAAGTGCACATGAGGAAATAAAAAGTAAATAAGAGAGGCTTTTCCAACCTTTACAGCCTCCCTACCAAAGGCCCTAAGAAGCAGATCTGCAACCCATTACTAGCTCCAGGGCCCAGATTTGAGCAACTAACAGGAACAATTCTAAAGACCCAGAACAGGTTGAGCCAAGAATCAAAGAACAGCAGTAGCACATAGCCTCCCACCACTAAAACCCTACAAAAGAGAGAAACTGAGCATCTGAGTAAACTCACCACCCTAATCAGATGACTAGAAATCAGCAAAATATTACAAGCCATACTAAGAAAATGGAAGGAATGGCCCAAGGAAAGGAATATATCAAAGCCCCAGAAGAGATGCAGGATTTGAGACAACTAATCAATGAGATGCACACAATTTTCAAAATAAAAGTAATAAGTTGAAATACAATATGACTAAATAAATAAAGGACTTCAAGAGGACACTGAGTGAGCACAAAGAAAAATTTGAAAGCCTAAATAGAAAAGTAACAGAGCTCATAGGAATGAAAGACATGATAGGTGAGATAAAAAAAACACATTAGAGGCATACAACAGAAGACTCTAAATGATAGAAGAAAGAATAAGTGATGCTGAACAGAAGAACTGAAATTGAAGAGAGAAAAGAACAAAGAGAGAAAAGAATGGAAAAAACAGAGCTGGGGCTCACGGAGTTGAATGAAAACATGAAACACAACACCATACGTGTCATGGGAATTCCAGAAGGAGAAGAGAAGGGAAAGGGGGCAGGAGTATTTGAAGAAATAATAGCTGAAAATTTCCCAACTCTCACGAAAGAAATGTCTAAGAAGTACAGTGTACCCCAATTAGAATAAAGGAGAATAGACCTACTCCAAGACACATACTACTCAGAATGTCAATCATCAAAGATAAAGAGAAAATTTTGAGAGCAGCAAGGGAGAAGCAAATCATCACATACAAGGGATGTACAGTAGAATTCTCATCAGAAACCATGGAGGCGAGAAGACAGTGGTATGATGCAATTAGGATACTGAAAGAGAAAAACTGCCAGACAAGAATTCTTTATCCAGCAAAATTGTCCTTCAAATATGAAGGTGTGTTTAAAATATTCACAAATGAACAGTAACTAAGGAACTTCATAAAAAAGAATCCACCTGTGTAGGAAATATTAAAGGAAGCCTTAGCGCTAAAAGAAAAAGACCAGTGAGAAAGGTATGGAGGAGAGAATAGAAGAAAAAATAGCAGAAAGGTTAACCAAAAGAGTAAAAAGATAGACAAAAATAAGATATGACATATGAAAAACAAAGAATAAAATGGTGGAAGTAAATAATGCATTTACAGTAATATCATTGAATGTGAATGGATTAAATTCCCAAATCAAAAAATATAAGCTCACAAAGTGAATAAAAAAACATGAGCATCCATATGCTGTTTATAAGAGACTCAACTTAGACCCAAGGATACAAACTAACTGAAAGTAAAAGGTTGGAAAAAGATACTCCATGCAAACAGTAACAAAAAAAAGAGCAGCAGTAGCTATACTAATATCAGATAAAACAGACTTTGAATGCACAAAAGGTATAAGAGATACAGAAGGGAATTATATATTAATAAAAGGGCCAATCCCCATGAGATGCAAAACTGAAGGGAGAAATAGACATTTCTACCATAACAGTTGGAGACTTCAATACACCACTCATATCATTAGATAGAAAACTAGACAGAAGATCAACAAGGAAACAGAGAATAATAAGATAAACAAGCTAGACCAAACAGACATATACAGAAAGTTGCATCCAAATTCACCAGATTATGCATTCTTCTCAAATGCCCATGGATCCTTCTCCCAGACAGACTACATGTTAGGTCACAATGCAGCTCTCAATAAATATAAAAAGTTTGGAATTAAAAAAAGCACCTTCACAGATCATAATGGAATTAAACTAAAAATCAATAATAGACAGGAAAGAGTTAAATTCAAAAATATGTGGAGCCTAAACAACACATTCCTAAATAATCAATGGGTCAAAGAAGAAATTGCAAATGAAATCAGTAAATAATATTGAGATGAATGAATGAATACGAGAGTACAACTTATTAAAATGTATGGGATATGGCAAAGGCAGTGTTGAGAGAAAAACTTATAGTCCTAAATACCTATATTAAAAAAGAAGAAACAGCTAAAATCAAAGACCTAACTGAACAACAGGAGAAACTAGAAAAGAACATCAAACCATTCCCAAAAAACAAGTAGAAGGAAAGAAATGATAAAAATTAGAGCAAAAATAAATGAAATTGAGAACAACAACAAAATAAAGACAATCAACAAAACCAAAACAGATTCTTTGAGAAGATCAATAAAATTGACAAACACCTAGCTAGACTAACAAAGAAAAAAAGAGAGAAGATGCAAATAAATACAATCAGAAATGAAAGTAGCAAAGTTATGACTGACCCCATGGAAATAAAAAGGACCATAAGAGGACATTTTGAGAAACTGTATGTCAACAAACTAGACAACCTAGATGAAATGGCCAACTTTCTAGAAAGGCACAAAAAAACTACTTTGATGCTACAAGATATACAAGAACTTAACAAACTAATCACATTCAAAGAGATTGAATCAGTCATCAAAAATCTCCCAACAAAAATTTTCAGGACCAGATGCCTTCACAGGTGAATTTTACCAACCATTTCAAGAAGAATTAACACCAATCCTGCTTAAATTCTTCCAAAAAATTGAAGATGAGGGAAAATTATTGAGCACATTTTATGAAGCCAAAATCAACTTAATACAAAGCCAAATAGACACTACAAGAAAAGAAAATTACAAACCAATCTCTCTAATGAACACAGATGAAAAAATTCTCAACAGAATATTTGTAAATAGAATTGAACAGCATATCAAAAGACTTATACATTATGACCAAGTGGGATTTATTCCTGGTATGCAAGGATGGTTCAACATGTAATATACCACATTAACAAATAGAAGGAAAAAAACACATGATCATCTCAATCAATACAGAAAAGGCATTTGACAAAATCCAGCATCCTTACTTGATAAAAACATTTTGAAAGGTAGGAATAGAAGGAAAATTCCTCAATATGATAAAGGACATATATGAAAAGTCCACAGCCAACATCGTATTCAATGGGGAAAGGTTGAAAACTTTCCCTCTAAGATTGGGAACAAGATAAGTATGCCCACTGTCACCACTGTTACTCAGCACTGTACTAGAAGTTCTAGCTAGAGAAATTAGGCAATAAAAAAAAATAATATAAGGCCTCCAAATAGGAAAAGGGGAAGTAAAACTCTCAATATTTGTGGATGACATGATCCTGTATTTAGAAAATTCTGAAATGTCTATGACAAAGCTACTTGAACTAGTAAACAAGGTCAGCAAAGTGTCAGGGTACAAGATCAACATGCAAAAATCAGCAATGTTCCTGTACACTAGTATTAAACAATATGAGGGGGAAATTTCCATTTACAATAGCAACAAAATGACTCAAATACCTAAGAATCAATTTAACAAAAGACGTACAGAACCTATATGCAGAAAACTAAAAAACAATGTTAAAAAACAATCAATGAAGACCTAAACAAATGGAAAGACATTCTGTGTTCATGGATTGGAAGACTAAATATCATGAAGATGTCAATCATGCCCAAATTGATTTATTGATTCAATGTAATACCAATCAAAATTCTAACAGCCTACTTTATAGAAACAGAAATGCAATTACCAAATTCATTTGGAAAAGAAAGTACACCTGAATAGCCAAAAGTATTCTAAAAAAAGAGTGACATGGGAGGAATTTCACTGCCTGACCTTGAAACATAATACAAAGCTACAGTGTTCAAAACAGCGTGGTACTGGCATAAAGATAGACATTGATCAGTAGAATATAAATGAGAGTCTAGAAATAAAACTTTATTTCTACAGCCAACTGTTTTTTGACAAATCTACCAAGTCTATGTTGACAGGACAAAACAGTCTCTTCAACAAATGGTGCTGGGAGAACTGGATATCTATAACCAAAAGAATAAAAAAGGACCCATATTTCATTCCCTATAAAAGAATTAAATCAAAATGGATCAAAGACCTAAAGTAAAATCTAGGACCATAAAACCACTAGAAGAAAATGTAGGGAAACATCTTCAAGACCTTGTGGAAAGTGGTGGTTTCTTGTACTTTACTCCTAAAACATGAGAAACAAAAGAAATAATAGATAGATGAAACCTCCTCAAAATTAAACACTTTTGCACTTTACAGGACTTTGTCATAAGAGTGAAAAGGCAGCTGACTCAATGGGAGAAAATATTTGGCAATCACATGTCTGATAATGGTTTAATATCCATGATATATAAAGAGATGTTACAACTCAATGATAAAAAACAAATGAGCTGATTACAAAATGGGTAAAAAGACTTGAATAGTCATTTGAAGAAATAACAAATGGCAAAAAAAAAAAACAAACATGAAAAAATGTTCAACATCACTAGAGATTAAGGAAATGCAAATCAAAACTACAATGAATTATCATTTCACACCTACTAGAATGGCAGTTATTAAAAAGACAGAGAACTCCAAGTGTCGAAGAGGATGTAGGGAAATAGGAACACTTATTCACTGTTGGTGGGAATGTAAAATGGTACAGCCACTGTGGAGGATGCTTTGGCAGTTCCTAAAGAAGTTGAATATAAATTTGCCACGTGATCTGCCAATACCACTACTAAGTAAATACCCAGAACTGAGAACAATGACACAAGCAGATTTCTGCACACTGATGCTCATAGCAGCGATATTCATGATTGCCAAAAGTTGGAAACAACCCAGGTATTCATCAACCAATGAATGGATAAACAAAATGTGGTGTATTTACACGATGGACTATTAAGCAGCTGTAAGAAGAAATGAAGTCGTGAAGCATATGACAACATGGATGAACCTGGAGGACATTATGTTGAGTGAAGCAAGCCAGACACAAAAGGACAGATACTGCATGTTTGTGCTACTATGAATTAAATATATTGTGTAATCTCATGGAGTTACTAACTTGAATATGGGTCACCAGAAAATTGAATGAGTTTAGAAAAAGGAAAACTGAGGCCTAATTTGTGCAGAATTGGTAAAAAGGATGTGTGCTAATCTTTGGACATGAGTACAAAACATGAAAACCCAACATAATGTTTGTAACTAGCAGTACTATTGTTTGGGTATGAAAGGGGTTTAAAGGGAAAGTCTAAATTATATATATATTACTAAAAGGAAAACAAAAAATGTAACCTGGAACTGTATAGCATAGTAAAACCACATGTGAAGTATGAATATGGATAAAATTGCATATATAAGACCTTTTTTTTGAAACTGAATAAATATATGTTAATACTACAAAATGTTAATATTAGATAAAAACCATTATGCTAAATAAAAGAAACTAGATACAAAGTACTACATATTTTATGATTCCATTTATATAAAATGTAAATATAAATCAATTTATAAAGATGAAATTAGATTAGTAGATATGTTGGACTGGAGAAGGAATGCAAAGGCATATGGAGTTTTTCTTTCTGGAGTAATGAAATTGTTCTAAAATTTTTTGTAGTATGAATGCACATCATTGTGATTCTATTAAAAGCCATCGATTATACACTTTGGATAGATCAAATGGTATGTGAATATATCTCAATAAAACTGCTTAATAAATAAATAAATAATCATGCAAGAAGAGCCAGAAATAGCAGCTATGTACAGCAAGGGAAACAGAGAGACTGAGAGGTGTAGCATTTTCTTGTTTGTTTGTCAGTTTTATTATTATTATTATTATTATTATTATTATTATTATTATTATTATTGAAATAACGAAAATGATTGAAGTGATGAATGCACAACTATGTGATTATACCAAATACCATTGTTTGTACACTTTGGATGATTCATATACGGTCTTAAAATGTATCAATAAAATAGATTTGTTATTTAAAAAAAAAATTCTGTTTCTCAAGAACCACTCCTTGTACCAAAATTTATATCAGTCAGAGTTCTTCAGAGAAACAAAAGATAGATGATGATGATAATGATAAATGATAGATAGAGAGATGGAGATAGGTAGATAGATAAATAGATAGATAGATAGATAGATAGATAGATAGATAGATAGATACATACATACATACATACATACATACATACATACATACATAGATGATAGATAGATACATAGATAGATAGATAGATACATACATACATACATACATAGATGATAGATAGATACATAGATAGATAGATAGATACATACATACATACATACATACATACATACATACATACATAGATGATAGATAGATAGATAGATGATAGATAGATAGATAGATAGATAGGCTTGCCGGCCGGCCAGCCAACTTATTTCATATAATGAATTGACTCACATGACCATAGGGGTTGGCAAGTCCAAACTCCATAGAGCAGGTCACAAGCTGGCAACTCCAATGAAGGGATGCTGAAGGCCTTAATCTAAATTCCTCTTCTGACCTCTGAAATTCTCAGCTCTGGCTTTTGAGATCTGCAACTGATTGGATGAGAAGACTCCCCATATTGCTGAGGGAAACCCCTTTTGTTGATTGTGGGTACAACCAATTGATTATAGATGCATATCCCATCTGACAAAATACCCTCATATTAACAAGCAGGCCAGCGCTTGGCCAAACAACTGAACAACATAACATAGCCAAGTTCACAACATGAAATTAATCATCACAGAGCCTAAACTTCCTCGCTTATTGTGGGGACACTCCGTGTGTCAACTTAAATAATCTGGAATATTATTTTTTAGAGTTCTTTTTCCTATATGGTTATGGACAAGCATTAGACACAAGAAATATTTGGTCAAGATTTAGAAGGTAAAAGTAAAGCAGCAGCTGCATTTATTCTTAGAAAGTCAATGTAAGTTCTGACTTGATTGCAGCTCATACACATGTTACAGGTGTTCTGGCTTAGCTTTGTGGCCAAATAAAGCAACAGCCAGGCTCTCTTTCCTCCAGCCACCACCATTTCTCCTCCTTCAACTTCTCCACTCCTGCACCAAATGCGTATTTAACTCTATAGTGTAGGTCACCTGCTTCCCTGAAGTTGGAGGCATCAAAGCAGTGAAAGAGTGACGTGGGCTCCAGGTTGTACTTGTGGGTTTCAACGTAACCTTGCATGTTTCAATTTTTCCTTGCTTTCCCCCAGTTTGTGTCCATATCAATGGTTTAATTGGCTCACGAAATTTCTAAATATGTAACAATCAGTACTAACTGCCCTGATAAGTTCAGACCCAGTATCAGCGGAAGAAGCTAATTGTACAATGTCAAATCCCTCTATAATCTCCTCTTTTGGAGATTAGATAAAGATAGAGATAGAGACAGAGACAGACACATAAATCCTAATAGTTCTGCTTTTCTGATCAAGCCCAGACTGATATACTGCTTGAGAAAGGTATTGAATTAAGGATCCCAAACATTAATGGGTAAGGTCAAATATTGGCAAGAAATTCAGAAAATTGAGGTATCTCTAATTTGGTAAAACCTACCAAGTAAAATTCTCTTTGAGTCCATTTCAAAGGTACCCATTAGTGTGTTAACAAAGTTTTGACAGCTATAAACAGATAAAATCTGGAGAACTTATAAATTTAGCTAATACATCAGCAGTATCATTAAGAATAGCATTAACGAATTCAGGATGGTAAGTATTCTAGATTCTATCAGGCAGTAGAAGAGAAATCATCTACATGATTGTTGAGACATGTTTGTCCATCTATGGTTTTGCTTAGGGAAGCTGATCTTGCTAAATTTTGTCTTTTACCCTTGGAACTAAGTGTAAGGCCAAGATGGGAGATAAACTTATTCTCTTCATTTTACTCAACTCAGAGAGTTTGTTTTTTAAAAAAAACACTGTACTGTTTGTCCCCAGTCATAGTTCACAAGTGCCATATCCTAGACAAACAACTATCTTGAGTCTCCACTATCTGGGCACTTGTGTTTGTCCACACCAGGCATTAGACAAAGCAGAATGGAATTAGATTGACCTGCATCCTAGTCAAAAGCAACTACAATGAATTTTTGGTTTATGAATAAGACTCAGACATGCTGGTTTGGAAAGAGTCAAACAAACAAAATTTGAGCCTCTTAACCTTGGAATGAGTTCAGTTCTATGTAAATTGTATTACCCTTGTTTCCTTTTCCTACACAGCACTTTGCTTGTATAGCAAAGGGTTTTGGCGTAACAAGGTGGTATTCATTCTGACAAAATATTGCTAGGTATATAAATATTTCAGAAAGCATTTTCATGCCATGATACTGATAACTTAAATTTTAGACCAAGCCAATATAATGGGCCAGTATGACTGGATAGTTTTTTGGTATGTTTGTTCTAATTTAGCATAGTCTAGCCAGCTACTGTCTTAATTACTCCAAAACAGTTTGCTGCTGTTTGAATATTTAGTGGAAATTTCTGTGAGTTCTTAAAATGCTTCCTGTGGTGAAATAAATGTTTATAATGAAAAAGTTGATTTTTAAAAGATGACTCCCAGCCAATGTCTCTTTGCTTTATGTGAACAAGGGCACAGTATGCTGTGTGATTTGATATTTCAAGCGTTGGCCCATCACTACTTTGTTTTTTGGCATGAGTTTAATATATATGAACACTGGAGAGGAACTGCATTGAGTTATTCTAATGAGGCTGGCCAGCGCATACTCAGTGACTGCTGAGGAAGATGAATTGCCAAATAAGCTACCTGGTGCTCTGACAAGCTAGCTTGGTGTGATAATCCAGTTTAAGATCTTGCTACATTATTCATTACTTTTCTCCCACACTTATCTTTACAGCACACTTCTGTTTTGTGACTGCCTGAATTCTCAGAGCTATGGCGATTGTTGTATTATGAAAGATAAAACCTTTCATTAATTTGCCCATGCTTTGTAGAGAGAGAGAGAGAAAAAAAAGAAAGCAATGATCTTGGGCAGTTTGCTTTTCACAGAGTGCTTATGCAACTGGTAAGTTCCACCAGCTATCAGAGAATTAATTGTGCATGAGTAGATACCATAGCAGTCTTAGACTAGGTCCCTGTCAAACAGCTAGGGCAGGAGGTAGTAAATGAAAGCCTCCTGAACACAGTCTCATTACAATACTAACCAGTGTCCACTATGTTAGTATGTTTGCTAATGGACGTATGAACATATGGAAACGACTATCTTGCAGGCACCTATATCCCATTTCTGTCCAAATCAACACCACTGAAAGGACAGGGAGAGTTACCACAAGGGATACAGTTAAGGAATCACCGAATAAGAGCTTAAAAAGGTCACAAAGAGTCACTAGTTTAAGTCCTAAAATATAGCTAAGAAAATAACTCTAAGCAATAGTAAAAAAAAAACATTAAAGGAGTTAAAACCTTGCACTTAAAATATTACATTAACGCAAAAGAAAGTAGTAAAGTATGAATAGAGGAGTAAAAATAACATGAGACTTAGAGAAAACAAACAGTAAAATGGCAGCTGTAAATCCAACACTTTTAATAATTACATTAATGGGAATGAATTAAACAATCCAACTGAGAAACAGAAATTGTTAGACTGGACAAAGAAAGCAAGATACAATTATGTGCTATCTATTGGAGACACATTTTAGATTCAAAGGTACAAATAGGTTGAAATTGGAAGGATGGAAACGATATATCATACAGATAGAAGCCATAAGAAAGGTGTAGTCATCATACTATTATCTGGAAAAATTGACTTTAAAAGAAAAAAAAAATGTTACTAAAGACAAAAATGATCATTTTATAATGATAAAAATAGATACAGGCATACCTTGTTTTATTGTGTCTCACTATATTGCACTTCACAGATACTGCATTTTTCACAAATTGAAGGTTTGTGCCAACCCTGTGTCAAGCAAGTCTATTAGTATTATTTTTCCAACAGCATGTACTCACTTTGTGTTTCTGTGTCACATTTAATTAAGGAATGTGCATTGTTTTTTAGACATAATGCTACCGCACACTTGGTAGACTACAGTAGAGTGTAAGCATAACTTGTATATGCACTGAGAAACCAAAAAAATTTGTATGACTCTCTTTATTGTGAAATTTGCTTTATTGTGGTGGTTTGGATTGAACCTGCAATATCTTTGAGGTATGCCTATAATTCATCAAAAAGATATAAAAATTATATATATATATATATATATATATGAACAGGCCCTGAAAATACATGAAGCAATAACTTACGGAATTGAATAAATAGGTGCAGACTTCAGTATAGAATAATGGATAGAACAACTAGGCAGAAGGATAACAAAGAAATAGAAGACTTGAACCATAAACCAAATAGAAGTAACAGAAATCTATAGAACTCTCCTCCCAACAGTAGAATGCACACTCTTCTCAAGTGTGCAAGGAACACTCTCCAGGAAAAACCATATGCTAGGCAACAAAACAAGACTTAATAAATTTTAAAAGATTAGTGTAGCAGTTTGGCATTATTTAAGAATTCCAAAAATAGATATTGGATTATGTTTGTAAACTGGTCTGTTCCTCTGGGCATGATTAAATTATATTAGGGCTTTAGTTGGGCCACATCAGTAGGGCACTGAGTCCCCAACCCTTGGCAGGTGGGGACTCATATATAAAAGACATGGCAAAGGACAGAGCTGGAGTTCTGATGCAGAGTTTTTGAGCTGGATCCCTGGGAAATAAGGACACAGAGGAGCTTGGTCGGGAGGAAGGAGAGAAGGCCCCTGAAAAGAGAGGATCCATTCACCTGATAATCTACAGCTGGCCTCGTGGAGAGAACAAGCAGCTGAGACTGGAGAGAATCAAGCCCAGGGGAGAAAGATAAAACCTAGAGAGCCTGACCATGGAGACTTAAGAGGAAGAGGAAGTTTGAACGTCGGCAGCCAACTTGCTCCAACACATGGCAACAGACTTTGGTGAGGGAAGTAACTTATGCTTTATGGCTTGGTAACTGTGGGATTCTACCCAAATAAATACCCTTTATAAAAGCTAACAGATTTCTGGTGTTTTGCATCAGCACCCCATTGACTGACTAATACAATTAGGAAAATGCAAAGTTTATTCTCCAAATGCAATTGAGTGAAGTAACAAATCAATAACAGAAAGAAATTTGGAAAGCTCACAAATATTTGGAAAAATACTCCTAAATAATCAATATCTCAAAGAATAAATTACAAGTGAATTAGAAAATACTTTTAGAGGAATGTAAATAAAGAAACAACATACTAAAACTTATGGAATGCAGTTAAAGCAGTGATTAGAGGAAATTTTATGGCCCTAAACACCTACATTAAAAGGGAAGAAGGTTCACAAATCAAACGCCTAATTTTCCACATTAAGATAACTGAGCAATAAGATAAAAAATAAACTTAAGAAGAAGAAATAAAATAATAAAGATTAAAGTAGAAATTGATGAAATGGAAAATAGAAAAAAAAAAATAGAGAAAATCAATGAAACCAAGATATGGTTCTTTGAAAATTTCAACAAAATTGTCAAACCTTTAGCTAGACTGGCTAAGAAAGGAGAGAAGACTCAAATTACTAAAGTGGGGATAAATGAAGGAACATTAAATTGATCTTACAGATATAAAAAGGTTTATAAGGAAATACTATGAACAATGATAGACCAAATTAGATACTCTAGATGAAATGGACAAACTCCTAAAAAGACCCTGACTACTGAAACTGACTCAAGAAGATGTAAATACCTGAGTAGACCTATAATAAGTAAAGAGATTGAATTAGTAATTTAGAAGCTCAGGAATAGATGACTCACTAGTGAATTCTACCAAACATATGAAGAAGATTTAATGCCAATTCTTTGCAAACTATTTTGAAAAGAAGGAAGAGTAGGGGACACATCCGACCTATTTCTTGAGGCCAATATTACCCTGATAGCTAAGCCAAGCAAATATATCGGAGTGATGTAAAAAAAAACTGCAGACCAATATCTCTTATGAATATAGATGCAAAAGTTCTCAACAAAATAGTAGCAAGCTTAATCCAACAATATATAAAATGATTTATATCTAATAGCAAGTAGAATTTATCTCACTAGTACAAAGTTGGCTTAACATCTAAAAATCAATTAATTTAATACATCATATCAACACTTAGATATTCTTTGCTGATGGAAACATAAAGCAGTTCTTTGGAAACAGTTTGCCAGTTTCTCAAAAGTTAAATGTAGAGTTACTGTAAGACCTAGAAATTCCACTCTTAGGTATATACCCAAGAGAATTGAAAGACAATATCTCACAGAATAACTTATATATGAATGTTCATCCATAATAAAAACCAAAAAGTGGAAACATACCAAATATCCTTCAACTTGATGAATGGATAAACAAAATATATATCCACACAATGGGCTATTATACCACCATAAAAAAGAGTGACGTACTAATGCATGATACAGCATATATGAACCTTGGAAACACAATAAGTGAAAGAAGATAGTCAAAAAGGCCACATACCATAGGATTCCATTTATATAAAATATTGAGAATAGGCAAATCCATAGAAACAAGGCATTTTAGCAATTGTCAGAGGCTGGGGAGAGGGAGAAATTGTGAATGACTGCTAATGCATATGAAGTTTCTTTTTGGGGTGATGAAAATGTCCTAAAATTGATTGTGGTGGTGGTTTCACAACTCCATAAATATGTTTTTAAATAGTTGAATTAAAAATAAAAATCACAGGTGTATAGGTACAGAGTTGTAACTGACAGAGGCAGAATTTGGAGCACAGAGGTTTGAGGCCAATGAAAGCTTTCCATGGATTTTCAGAAGATCTCTCTCTTCAAAGCTAAGAATCCTTTACTGCACTCTCATAGGTCAGATCAGCAGAACTGCTCTGCCAAGGATGATATGAATTTCAACTTGCCACCAGGCCTCTTTCTTCCTTCTTAGCATTTCTCACACTCAACATCCTGTGCTACTGACTCCACTTCTGTCATTGCCTAGTGTGGTTATTGAATTTGTAAGTTCCCCAGAAAAACAAGTTCTTAAGTTTAATCCATGCCTGTGGGTAGGGCATTTTAATGAGGTCCCTTCAGTTAAGGTGTGACCCACCTCAAAAGGACGGGTCTTAATCCTGTTACTGGAGTCCTTTATAAGAAAATGAAATTCAGGCAGAGAGAAAAAGCCATGGAAGCAAGAAGCTGCAATCAATGAAACTCAGAAAAGAAAAAAGACCAGCAGACCCTTCCACGTGTCCTGCCTTATGACAGAGAAATCAAAGATCTCAGATAGCTGCTTTTTGGGATGACAGCTTTGCCTTGATGATGCCTTGATTTGGACATTTTCCTAGCCTCGAAACCATGAGCAAATAAATTCCCATTGTTTAAGCCAAACCATTTCATGGTATTTGCTTAAGCAGCCTAGGACACTGAAATGCCTCATGGCTTAATAAAATATATGTCCAATATGTTCAGAGAGATAAAGGAAATCACAAAGAAAGAACAAATGGATATCAGGAAAATGAAGTATGAACAACATGACAATATTGATAAAGTAATAAAACGTTTTAAAAGGAATCAACCAAAAATACTGGAGTTGAAGACCACAATATCAGAAATGAAAAATTCCTTAGAGCAGGGGTTCATAACCAGGGGTTCATGGACCCTCAATGAGTCTGCGGAAAGATTTCAGGGTGTCTATGAGCTTGAATTGAAAAAAAAAATTAACTTATTATCTTTATTTTCTCTGACATCTAACTGAAATCTAGCATTTCCTTCACTTATGAATGTATGCAATAAATTACAGTAGTATTCATTTCATATCACATTACAATTGTTGCATATCTCAAAAAATCACTTACGCTCATCCACACTTCAAACTTACAGTAGTTGGTAGACCCGATGCTAGTTGAGTGTCATAAAACTATCTGCTGCTACATTCTGAGAAGGGTTCTGTAGTTTTCACCTGACTGTCAAAGGGGTCCATGGGACTAAAATGTTTAAAAGTCCCTGCCCTAGAGGATTTCAACTGCAGAAGCTGGTAGAAGAAATAATCAGAGAACCTGAAGACAAAACAATTGAAATGATTCGCAATAAGGAACAGAAAAAAAAAATGAAAAAAAAATGACCAGAGCCTAAGAGACTTATGGGACACCCTCAAGTGTATCAATATGTGTGTTATAGGAGTCCCAGGAGGAGGAGAAAGACAGAAAGCGACAGAAGGAATAGACAAAGATATAATGGCAGAAAACTTCCCAAACCTAATGAAAGACATGAAAATTCACATTCAAGAAGCCCACAAATCCCAAAGAGGATAAACATGACAGGAACCATGTGCAGACATAGAGTAGTCAAACTGTCGAATGCCAAGGACAAGAAGAGAGTTCTGAAAGTTACAAGAGAAAGAAAAAGATTATGTAAGATGGAGCACCCCAATAATATTAAATGCCAATTTCTCATCTACATCAGGGGGCAACAAGACAAAGGGAAGAAATACGTAAAGTGCTGAAAGAAAATAATTGACAGTGAAGAATTTCATATATGGTAAGACTGTCTTTCAAAAATATGGGAGAAATTAAGATATTCACAGATAAATAAAAACTGAGGGAGTACATCACCACTAGACCTATGCTAGCTACAAGGAATGTTAAAGGCAGTTCTTCAGACTGAAAGGAAAGGAAACTAGACAGTGGATCAAAGACATGTAAAGAAATAAAGACCTCTGATAATGGTAAACATAAAAGTAATTATAAATGCCAGTACTATTTATTTTATTGTGTTTTCTGGTAGGTTAACTTCACTTTTTACTTTTACAGGTTCTAAAATACAAATGTACAAAGTAATGATAAATCTATGGTTTTGGATATAGAATGTACAAAGGTAGAATTTGTAACAAGTACACGAAAGAGTGGCATAGAAATAATGTATATGCTATTGAAGTTAAATTGTTATCAAATCACAAATGATTGCTGTAGATTTTGGATGTTAAATTTAGGCTCCATGGCAACCAAAAAGAAAATAACCGAAAAATATATCCAGAAGAAAATGAGAAGGAACTCAAAATGGTACACTACAAAGAAACAAATAAATAAGAAAGCGGACATTAATGGAAGCCTTGAGGGGTGCAAAAAGGTATAAGCCTTACAAAGGCTAAGTGGAAAAATGGAAGAAGAAAGTCCTGCATTATCAGTAGTGACTTTTTTTTAATTTTTAATTTTAAAAGGCATTTAGATTGCATAAATCTTACATTAAAAAAAATGTAGGAGATTCCCATATGCCCCACTCCTTACCCCTCCCACATTTTCCCACGTAAACAACATGTTCCATTAGTGTGGTATATTTGTTACAATCGATGAACACATATTGGAGCATTGCCACTAAGCATGGATTATAGTTTACATAATAGTTTAAACTCTCTCCAGCACAATTTTATGTTATGACAAGATATATAATGGCCTGTATCTGTCACTGCAACATCATTCAGAACAATTCCAATGTCCCAAAAATGTCCCTATATTATATCTATTTTTCCCTCTCCCTCCCCTCTGACTCTCCAGAGGCCACTGCCTCCATATCAATGATAAAAGTTCTTCCATTGCTAGAAAAATAATAAGTCTATAGTAGAATAACAGTAAATCTACTCTAGTCTAATGTTCATTCCCCAGCCCTGAGGATTCTGGGTTGGTGATGCCCACTCAGCCTCTAACTGAGAGGGTCTTAGATCCCGTGGGGCAGATGGATGGGACTTCTTGTTTGCAATTGTAGACTTTCTCTGTTCCTTGGGATGGTCGTTGTCCATCATCATTTCCTTGTTGGTTGTTCTGGGTGAGTTACATGAACTGGAGAATAGGTGTTGCAACTCTGTTGAGATTAAGGCACATGGAAAGCCCAAAGACTTAAGTCTCTTGGACATAAGTCTATCAACTCTAGTACTAACCACAGGTTCACATAGAAGGGACAGAAGAGCCATGTGTAGGGAAACCAAGACTGAGTCCAACTCTGTCACACTGGGAAGCACAAACCCCACAGAGCCCACTGGCAGAGTGCCAAACTCCTGAGTTGTCAGCTCTGCCTATAGTGTCTGGATGTCTCCAGAGCCCTCAGTAGCTTCACTATTTGAATCAATATTTACTGTGGCAGTCAATGAGATCCTGCTGAGACATGCATAAGCATAACCTCTGTGACGACACCCCAACTCACTTTGAAGTCTCTTAGCCATATAAACTCATTTGTCTTTACCCCTTCCCCCTTTTGGTCAAGGTCTTTTTCCAGTTGCATTGCTAGTTGGTGCTTGGTTGTAATCCCTCAGTGCCAGGGAGGCTCATACCCAAGAGCCATGTCTTACGACAAGGGAAGGTAAAGCATTTATATGTTGAATTTGGCTTAGAGAGAGGCCACATTTGAGCAACAAGGTGGCTTTCAGAAGGTAACTCTTAGGCAACATATAATACTAGGAAGTTTCAATTTCAAAAAAAAAAGTTTCATAAGTACAGTCATCAATATCAAGGACCCATTGATGGTCCATCCTCCTTCACTAGTCACTGCCCCTCTACTTGGGGAATTCTTGCTGTTCATCAGAGAATGTGGCAGAATGCCCCAGGATGGAAATTGGTATTGTCCCAGTTATTGTGTGGATCTCCACCTAACATGACACTGCCCTGTGAACACTTGCACTCAGTCATATGCCTTATAGAATTCCCCGAGTGAACCTCCTCTAATGCATTCCCCCATCAATGACACCCCACACCAATGATCTTTCCCTGCCTCAGTTGTAACCTTTCTGTGATCCAAATGTAAATGGCTTAAATTCTCCAATCAAAAGACAGAGATTGGCAGAATGGATAATAAAGTATAACCCAACTATATGCAGTTTACAAGAAACTCACCTTAAATTAAAAAACACAAGTAGGTTGAAATTGAAAGGATGAAAAAATACACCATGCAAGTTATAACCAAAAGAGAGCTGGAGTGATTATACTAATATCAGATAGAATAGACTTTAATTCAAAAACTGTCAAGAAGGATAAACATGGTCATTGCATACTGATAAAGAGTCAATTCAGCTCCAGGATGTGTAAGTTCATTGTGGGTGGTGGGCCACACTGTGGGAGATGTTTGTGTGGGATGTGGTGGGAGGTGTGGGAGGTGGGCAACATGGGAATCCCAGTGGGTTCCGTGTAATATTTTAGGTAATCTAAGCACCTCTTAAAATATATGTATATATTTTATATGTATATATATATAACATTTTTATAAGCAAATACACATATATGCATATATATTTATATATCATTTTGCAAATGTTTGTATGTATTGTGAGAATTTTGATTTTTACCCATAATAATAAAAAAAAAAAAAGAGTCAATTCAACTAGAAGACATAACAATTATAAACATATATGCACCTAACAGCAAAGCTCCAAAATATATGAAGCAAATACTGACAGATTTGAAGGAAGAGAAAGACAGTTCTATATTAATAGTAGAGTTTAAAACACTACATTCAATAATGAATATGGGTCGGATGTGGCTCAACTGGTTGGGTGTCCGTCTCCCATATGGAGGGACCCAGGTTCGATCCCTGGGACCTCCCGGTAAAAACAAACAAACAAAAAAAAAAAACATTACTGATTTTGGGGTCGGATGTGGCTCAACTGGTTGGGCGTCCATCTCCCATATGGAGGGACCCGGGTTCAATCCCTGGGACCTCCCGGTAAAAAAAAAAATAATAATAATAATAATAATAATAATGAATAGAACATCTATACAGAAGATCAATAAAGAAATAAAATACTTGATTGATACTCCCAACAGACTAGACCTAACAGACACGTATAGAACACTGCAGCCAACAACAAAAGAATACACATTCCTCTTGTGGGCACATGGATCATTTTCCAGGATAGAGCATACATTAGGTCACAAAACAAGTCTCAATAATTTCAAAAATATTGAAATCTTACAATGTATCTTTTCCTACCACAATGGAATGAAGGTAGAAATCAGTAACAGAGGGAGAAATGGAAATTCACAAATATATGGAAGTTAAACAACATAATCTTAAACAATCAATGGGTTAAAGAATACTAATTTACAAATAAATCAATAAATATCTTCAGGTGAATGAAAATAAATACAATATACCAAAATTTTTGAGATGAAGCAAAGTCATTGCTGAGAGAGAAAGTTATAACTCTAAATGCTTATATTAAAGAAGAAAGATTTCAAATTAGAGACCTAGCTTCAAAACTGGAATAACTAGAAGAAGAACAAACAGAACCCAAAGAAAGAAGGAATGAAATAAAAAATATTAGATCTGAGATAAGTGAAATAGAGTATACCAAACATTCCAGGAATTAACATCCTGCTCAAACTCTTACAAAATTTTGAAGAGGAGGGAACACCTCCTAACTCATGTTATGAGGGCAAAATTACCCTAATACTAAAGCTAAATAAAGATACCACAATAAAAGAAAATTACACACCACTATCCCTTATGAATATATATGCAAAATCCTCAATACAATATTAGCAAACAAATTTTAACAGCACACTAAAAGAATTAACAAATGGGATTTATCCCAGGTATGCAAGATTGTTCCAACATAAGAAAATGGATTAATATAATACATTAATACAAAGAAGGGGAAAAATCATATGATCATTTTAATCAATGCAGGAAAGGAACTTGACAAAATACAGCAACCTTTCTTGAACACTTTGAAGCCAACTTCCATAATATGATAAAGGGCACATATTAAAAGCCCACAGCTAACATCCTACTTAATGGTGAAAGACTGAAAGTTTTCCCTCTAAGATCAGGAACAAGACAAGGATGTCCACTGTCACCCTTGTTATTCAACATTGTACTGGATGTTCTTGTCAGAGCAATGAGGCAAGAAAAAGAAAAAGAGGCATCCATATTGGAAAGGAAAAAGTAAAATGTTCCCTTTTTGCAGATGATTTGATTCTATGTGCAGAAAATCCTGAAAAGAAAAAACAAAAAAACAAAAACAAAAAAACACTACAAAGCTCCTAGAGCTAATACATGAATTCGGAACATGGCAGGGTACAAAATCAACACCCAAAAATCAATAGTGTTTCTATACACAAGCAATGAACAATCAGAACAAGAAAGCAAGAAAAAAAGTCCATTCACTATAGCAACTAAAAGAAGCGGCTGTGGCTCGGTCGGTGGGGCTCCCGTTTGCCATATGGGGGGCCCCGGGTTTGGTTCCTGGGGCCTCCTGGTGGGGGCGGGCCCGCCCGCGCAGCGTGGTTGGCTGACCCGGCGAGCGCGAGCAGCAGGGGGGGGATAAAGGAATAAATAAATAAAATCTTTAAAAAAAATAAAAATAAAAAAAATAAAATAAAATAAAAGAAGCAAATATCTAGGAATAAATCTAACCAAGAATATAAAGGACTTGTACCCAGCAAACTACAAAACATTGCTAAAAGAAATTAAAGAAGACCTAAATCAATGGAAGGATATTCCATGTTCACGAATTAGTAGACAAAATATTGATAAGATGTCATTTCTACCTAAAGTGATTTACAGAGTCAACACATTCCCAATCAAAATTCCAACAGCTTTCTTTGCAGAAATGGAAAAGTCAATTTTCAAATTTATTTGGAAGGTAAAGAGTACCAAACAGTCAAAACTATCTTGCAAAGGAATAACCAAGTTGAGGTACTCACACTTCCATATCTTAAAAATTATTACCAAGCCACAGTAATCAAAGCAGCATGGTATTGGCACAAGGACAGACATATGTAGACCAATAGAACCAACCTGAGAGTTCAGAATAAACCCTCACATCTAGGTCCAATTGATTTTTCACAAGGATGTCAAGTCCACTCAAAGGGAAAAGAAGTTACTTCAAAAAATTGTGTTGGGGAAAATGAATTTCCACATGCAAAGAATGAAGTTTGACCCCTACCTCACAACATAAACTAAAATTAAATCAAAATCATCAAAGACCTAAATTTATGAATCAAAACTATAAAGCTCCTAGAAGAAAACTTAAGGAAGCATCTTCAGGACCTTGTGTGAGGTTATGGTTTCTTAGACTTTATATCAAAAGCACAAACAACTAAAGAAAAAAGTAGACAAATGGGACTTCATCATAATTGAAAACATTTGTGCATCAATGCACTTCATCATGGAATTAAAAACAACTTACACATTGGGAGAACATATTCAGAAATCACTTATCCAATAAGGGGTTAATATCCAGAATACTTAAAGAACTCCTACCACTCAACAACAAAAGACAAACAACACAATCAGGAATGGCCAAAGGATTTGAACAGACACTTCTCCAGAGAAGATACAAAAATGGCCAATAAGCACATGAAAAGATGTCTATCAGAAGGCATTAGGGAAATTCAAATCAAAACCACTATGAGATACAATTTCACAACCAGCTAGAATGGCTATCATTTTTAAAAAGGAAAATAATTGTTGAAGAGGATGTGGGCAAATAGGAACACTTGTTCATTGTTGTTGAGAATGTAAAATGGTGCAGCTGCTGTGAAAACTGCTTGGAAGTTCCTTAGAAAGTTAAATATAAAATTGCCACATGAGCTGGCAATTGCACTTCTCAGTATATACCCCAAAGAATTGAAACCAGGAGCTCAAACATATATTTGCACACCAATGTTCATAGTGGCATTATTCGTAATTGCCAAAAGATGGAAGCAACCCAAATGTCCATCAACAGATGAATGGATAAACAAAATGTGGTATATACATGCAATGGAATATTATTCACTGTCAAAATTAATGATGTTCTGATACATGCAAAAACATGAATGTATTAGTCATCATTCTCTAGGGAAACAGGAGCAACAAGAGATATCTGTAAATAGTATGAGATTTTATAGAATTGTCTCATGCAACCATCGGGTGCATGTCCAAATTTTGTAGTGCAGGCTACAAGTCAGGAACTTCAATGAAGGTCCTAGATGAGTTCCCGAGGAGACACTGGCTGTCTCAAGCAGAGATGGGAATTCTCTCTCTGACACTGAAATCATTTCTCCATTTAAGACCTTCAGCTGATTGGATGATACATCACTCATGGCTGAAGGCAATCTCTTCAGTTGATTGTAGATCTAATCAGACATAGATGCAATCAACCCACTGATGATTAAAGTCCATGAAATATCTTTGCATTATAATTAGCCCAGTGCTTACTTGACCAAACAATTGGGAACCATTACCTGGCCAAGTTGACACATTAGCCTAACCATCACAATGAATGAACCCTGAAGAAATCATGTTGAGTGAAATATGCCAGACACAAAAGGACAAATATTGTATAACCTCACTGATATGAAAGAATTAGAATAAACAAACTCATGGAATCAGAATCTAGAAAATAGGTTACCAGGGGATGGGGTAGGGGTATGAAATGAGGGGTTAATCCTTAAGTCGTAGAGTTTCTATTTGGATTGATTATAAAGTTTGGTGATGGATGGTAGCAAAACATTGTGAAAATAATTAATAGTAATTAATTATATATTTGAAGTGGTTAAAAGGGGAAATTCTTAGTTGTACATGTGTTACTAGAGTGAAAATTTAAAAAAAAAAACAAAAAAACAACCATAGGGTAGTACAACACAAACAGTAAGCCCTATTGTAAATGATGAACTATAGTTAATAGTGTAATTATAAAATTGTTCTTTCATGAATTGTAACAAATGTACTACACTAATGCAAAGTGTTAATAATAGAGTGGTATATTGGAACACTGTTTTATGCATGATTTTTCTGTAACCTACAACTTCTCAAAAATAAATAAAAATAAAGAAGAAATGAGATTCTGATACATGCAACAACATTGATGAATCTTGAAGACATCATGTTGAGTGAAATAAACCAGACACAAAAGGATAAATATTGTGTGAGCTCACTGATATAATTAGAATAAGCAAAGTCACTAAGTCAGAAACTAGAATTCAGTTTACCAAGGACTGGGTTGGGCTAGGCAATGGAGAATTAATACTTAATTGGTACAGAGTTTCAATTTAGGGTGATAGAAAATTTTGGTAATGTACGGTAGTGATGGTAACACAACATTGTGAATGTAATTAACACCACTGAATTATATATTTGAATGTTGTTAAAAGGGAAAATTTTAGGTTGTACATATTCACTAGGATACATTTTTAAAATAACATAGGTGTGTAAAACACAAACAGTAAACCCTAATGTAAACTATGGATAATGGTTAATAGTATAATTATAATAATACTGTATCTTCTATTGTAACATTACCACACTGATGCAAATCATTCATAATAGGGAAATCTGGTGTGAGATGAAGTAGGAGTTATGAGATTTCTGTATTTTCTGCATGATTGTTTTGTAAATATAATTCTCTAATAAAATAAATAAATACTCAAGGAAAAAATGAAATATGAAGTCTTATAAACTAAATCAAGAGAATTTATTAAGGAGGCAGGAGTGACCATCTTGGTCACATGGTACTTGATAGGTCAAAGAAAGTAAGAACAGAAAATTGGACATTGGATTTAGCATGATGGAGATAACACGATTTTTGTCCCCATCCAAAACTGGTTGCAATTGAAAGTCTGAAGGGAGTTAGAAGATGGGAGATAAGAAAGTTGAGGGAAAGTTAATGTAACAATACAGAAAACTCTTTCAAGTATTTTGAAAATACTTGAAAGATTTTAAGAGACTTGTGGAAAGTGAAGGGAAAGAAGCTGAAGGTATATATTTTTTCCAAGATGGCAGATATTTCAAGATATTTTTATGCTAATCAAATATAGATAAGAACATTATAAGGCAGAAGAAGAAATAGCTGCATGAGTAATATCTTGAAGAATCCAGGAGGTAGAAACAGTGGAAATATGGCAAACAGGAGCAAGGAAAGTTCTTCAGTAGAAATACTCAGGAAAGCAAAGTATATGGGCACAGGTGCCAGAAGTCACTAAATATAGTGAGATCATGAAGAAGTCGTCCTTTGATGGCTTCTATTTTCCCAATCAAATTATGTAAATGGCCATAGGTTGAGAGTGGGAGGAGAATTTGTGATGGAGATTTGAAGCAAGAGAAGTCATGAAATGTTTGTCTAGACATGTGGCAAACCCAGGTAATGGCAATAATTACAACAACACCAACTTATGCTTCCTAAAGAACAGGCTTTATTCCGAACACTTCATTTCATCCTTGCGACAAACATAAAAGATGGATACATTAATTTTTACCTTCAACTTACTAACGAGGAACTGAGATACAGAGGGATTAAGTAACTTGCTCAAAGTCACACAGCTAATTAGAGGCAGAGCTAGGGCTCAAAGTCAAGTCTCAAACTCCCGAGCCTGAGCACTAAGTCAGTATGCTACCAAATATTTATGAAAGTCACTTAAATTTTAAGGTCAGAAATTTCAAGTGAGACCACCCTGTGCAGCTGATTGCATTTCTGTAACCCCAGTCTAATGAGATGTGAAGTTGGTGGAGAGTGGTGCCTTGAATGGTGAATTAGGAGTGAAATTCCAATATCGTTTCTTTGATCCTGTAATACTCTGCTTGCAATAAGTTTGTACTTTGTACTAGAAAATGAAGAGAAATGTCAACACTGACCCTTCTTTTGGTAACAATGATCCAGGGACCCACTGTAAGTCATGTTCCGAAGGCTTAAAATTGCAATGACCTGGCAAAATTATGAATTGTTCTGCCACTCCTGCATAGGATTTAGTTATTCTTTATTTAGCAAACAACCTGGCAGAACAGGGCAAAGATGCAATAGTGAGTTAATTAAATTTAATAATATGTTTTTCTGGGAAACAAAGAACTTCAAACCACCAGAGCTAGTATGATATCCAAATAGCCTAAATGAAAGCTGGGCAATATTCTAAGTTAGGAATCACATAGTGATATTTGGATTTAAGGATTAGTGTTACTACAGATGAAACATCAGTTACTGTATTGAATAAGATAAAAAAAATAAAAAATAAAAAATAAGTGGTGTCAGAAGAGTCCCTGGTAAATGGGAATGAATGGCCATCACGTGAACTTTGCATTTCCCTAGTTGGCAAGGGTGGGTTTACTATGTAGCACTCAGGAAGATCTCAAGAGCCAGACCCCAAATGCTAAAGGAAGGTAGCTTTGCTTGGATATTTGATCTCAATAAACATAGGAGGAAGCAAGCAGAGTGGAAAAATTCCAGACATTATACCATCAAGAAAGGGGAGAAGACTGATATACTGGGCCCCTGGCCTCCTATCTGTAATTACAACAGTAACCAAAGCAACGTGAAGGAACAGTTACTGAAAGTTTACACTAGGCCAGCACTGTGCTAAGAAATTTATGCACAATAATTCAAAGGCAGCATTATTATTCCATTCTACAGATAGGAAAACTATTTAAATAGCACTTACAAATTCCGTCAGGTCACAGATAGCTAGGATTCAATTGCATGCACTCTGACTTCAAAGCTTGGGTGCTTTGATGCCACCCTATACTCAGAAATGAGATACTCAAATGCTTGAAGGGCCAGGAGAGGACATAAGTGACTGATACTAGCTGGGTGTAAAACAATCTGGAGGGATGGGGTTTATGGTGAAGGGATGACCTCATGCATGTCCCTGAGAAATTAGAAGGGCTGGCTTTTGTTTTATCTTATTTTGTATTGTTCTTTTGAAATTTGAAAATATCTACCTGCCAAAATTGGATTCAGCAATGGTCTGCTGGTTGGCAGCTTCCCAATGAAAAGATGAAGCACACTGGCTTTCTGAAAAATCAGACCTGGAAAACCAGTCTTTTTATTTTTGTCATCTGATAACAAGTGGATTATCTCCAATTATCCCTGCATCAACTACTGGACAAATAATGGATAGAAAATGCCCACAATGTATCAGTCTGTGCAAGTTTGTCCCTTCTCTCTCTCTTCTGCTCACAACTTCCATTTCCAGAAGTGTCCTGCAATAAACAAAACAAAACTCAAGAAGCCACTTTTAACTAGCAGTGCTTCAGCCCTCCAAAACGAAGAATTAAACATTGAAAATAAAAAGCATCGAGATGATCCTTTCTATTTCCCCTTTTTTATCACTGCAAGCCTCTGGAGAAGCTTGTTCTTAATCAAGCTTCATTGCATGGAAGAGAACTGGCAGGGTGAGAGGAGCTTGAGAGATGGCTTTTACCTCTTAGGTACAAAATAATAAACTCAAATCCTGTCTTCCTTGTGTTCACTCTCCTATGCACTTCTGTGCTCATGTTTCCTGCTTACTGACATGTCTTCCCCCCCATCAGAAATAGTCTAGAGGAGTGCCTGTACACAGAGGCTTAAAGTCAAACAAACCTGGGTTTGATCTTCAACTCTGCTATTGCAGGCTAATTGTGTGCAGGTTTTTTCATTTATGAGAACTTTGGCTTCCTTTTCTGAAAAATAAATACAATAGGCATCATAGAAATCGTTGTTTCACTTCTTACTTTTTTATTTTAAATTATAATGTCATGAAGGTAGAAGTCATATCTTATTCATCATTTATACACATTGGTGTCCAACGTAGTATTTTGTTACTAGACGTCACTCAAAAACAATTGTTGAATAAATTAAACAAGCATTTTTCAAGCCTTTTATTAAGTGTAACTTATTAACATTAAACCACACAAAATATAAGTATACAGGATGATAAGAAGACACAAAATGGATGTAGCCATTTAAATCACCACTAACATTAAAGAATAAATATTAATAGCATATTAATATACCTCAAAAACTTCATCTTGAACCCTGCCAATCACCACTCCTGCTCTCACACTGGTAATTACTATTCTGACACCTAACACACTATAGCAGTTAAGTTCTGTAGATGAACTATGTATAGCTATGTGTATATAATACATACACTCACACAGTTAAGAGTGTTATTAATTTTTGTCTTTAATAAATGATCTATATTTATCCATGCTATTAATGGCAAAAGATGTTGCTTCATTGTCACTGTCAGTAGCATTTTATTCTATGAATATTCAACAATTTATCCACATTCCAGTATTGATGGAAATCCGGGTTATTTATTGTATTTGGACAGTTTAAAATACACTCCTAAATAACCCATAGGACAAGGAAGATATTACAAAGGAAATTAGGTGCTGCAAAAGGCATGCTTAGAGAGAAATTTATAGCCTTAGATAATATATTAGAAAAGAGGAATGCAAATACACAAATCAATAAACTTAACTTTCATTCCAATATTTAGAAAAAGAAAATAAATTTAATTCAAGCAAGGTAAAGAAAGGAAATAATTATCAACTTAGAGTAAAATGAAATAGTAAAAAAACACAATAGAGAGATTGACAAAATAAAAGGATATAGTATATAAAAAGGTTATTAAAATTGACAAGATTTTGCAAGAATAATCAATAAATAATATATAATAAATATATATAATATGTAAAATAAATAAATAAAAGAATAATCAAATAAAAGAGAAGGTACAATTACAAGAACAAATGCAAGAAAAAAAGGAAGATCATCACTACAGATCCTACATTCATGAAAAATATAATAATAGGATTGTCCTTGGTCTGTCTTTAGCCTTCCAATCCATTATATCAGAAATCTATAACAAGTGGAAGTATATAATAGAATATAAGAGTCTTATAGATATTACTTTGAGAACTTCTGGTTTCCAAAAAAATAGTTGTTTTTTTTTTCTGTCCACTTGATGTAAAACTAAAAATTTTAGATAAAAATATATTTTTCAATTGAAAGCATATCCAAAACCTAAGATAATAAGGGATTGCCACTCTCTACTCCCACTCGAAACTTGAACTTGGGAACTCAGAGGTGAGCAATTTAGCTTTTCTTTGAAGTTATTTATTAATCTTGGAAAATTCAGACTTTCTCTTTTCTCTTCCTTGATTCAGGGGAAAGAAATTCAAGACCGAGACTCACATAATGTAGGGATCATAACCTCATAATTATCTAGTTCCCTAAAAACTTACATCCCCAGGGGAAGCTGGATCAGATTGTCCTGGGTATTATTTTTTAGCCCAGGTTCATATGGACGAGGTATTCCAGGGAACCTCAAGCTCTGGATTTGGTTTAAGGTGGTTCCATTCAGATAGGGACCCGGGTACTTTGCAAAAGCAAGTACAGTTCTTCTGTAGAGGAACACACCTTCTTCCATGACGTAATGCTACTTCCCCAAAACAATTTTACAAATATAATTAGTATCCCACTGTCAAAGAACCAAATACAAAAGAAAAAAAGATACTATGAGCAAGAACCAAAATGCTAAATGAATAGACCATCAAAGACTTCAGATATTGGAGTTATCACACGCATTTGATTAAATAAAAGACAACTGAAAATATCTGCAAGAATCAGAATATCTTCTCCTGTAAGTTACAGATGTTATGTCCAGCAAGTGACAGGTGTTGTGTTATGATTTCTTATTTTGAAGAGGAAGAAATAAAATACAGCTGGAAGGATAATGGAGGCTTCCTGAATATGCCAGCAATTAAGCTGGCGCTTGAGGCCTAGAGAATTTTTATAGGCAAAGACGGTATTGAAAACGCTTTTCAGATAGCAAGAGCAGCCTGAGTAAAGACAAGAAGGCTGAGAGCACTAAGATTTTCTTAAAAGTGAAGACCAGCCCAGTTTGGTGATTGGGAAATATGAAAGGCCTGCAGGGAAGTTTGGAGAGTGGGATTGAATGTCAGGCTCCACCATGACTGAATGGACCTTATTATCATCACCACTTTTCCTACTCCTAACCCTAAATATTCTCCTGTTCTAAAAAACCTGAATAAATCTTGTCACCTAGCTTCCTCATCAAGAGAACTCTTAACCTAATTGCCACAGGTGACCAGATAAAGGCCTTGGAGAGTAATTCCCCAGAAGCAAGAAGAAAGCAAGACTCAAAATTACTGTGCAAAAAAAAAAAAAAAATCTGAAAAGAGCATTGGATCATGAATCATCTTAAGATTTCTAAAAAAATCATGGTAGTTGGTAAGATTCCTGCAATAGGAATTTTAGATTCTTTAGCATGCTTGTGCAGTCATGCAATTGACAAGGAAATCAATCATAATTCAGGGTTTGAGAGGATACCACAGCCACATGTTTGTTTTTCCAGATGTAGTTGTCTGGTAAGAAAGGTAGAATGAGGTACTCTTTTCCGACATATCTTTCACGTCATGTAATTTCTATGTTACAAATGTGGTATGTGGCAATGATTACGCATTTATAGTAAAAAGAAAAAATAGCTCTTCTGGTTAAGAAGGAAGAATGAAAACACCGAGAAGAGAAACAAAGGCTTATGTCCTTGTTAGCAATGAGAAGTTAGACAAATTAGGAAAGATAGTAAGCAGATGGAAATGTGTAGATGAACAAACTAGAGCAGAGAGAAGCAGCCACCAGGAGTCTCCGGAGATGGCTGAAGATGAGAAATGCTGTTGCCTGAACAGAGAGATCTCAAACTTGGCAAAGTAAGGTTCAGAGAGTGGGACAGAAAGGGATGGAAACCAAAATGGTTAATTTTAAAACTATTTATATAACAAATGTGACAGTTACATCTCTCCCTTTCCTTACTCCTTTATATAAAGAGCCACTGACACAGCTCTTTCAAACTCCAAGATGAAATTGAAGAAATGCTCTTTGAAAAAAATAAGATAACCTACTGGGGGGAAATTTAGAGTTCCCAGTGTGAGTGTGGGTGATTGGCTTTGAAACAAATACTGCCCAATTTTAGTGACTTAAGACAGTGATTTATTGTTTATTATTTCATTTGAAATTGTGCATCAGGAATTAGGGCAGGGTTCAGCTGGGTAGTTCTCCTGCACGTCATTGGCTAAAATCGCTCGCTCAGCTGCATTCAGCTGGCAGCTGGGCTGAGCTGGAAGGCTTCATTCACATACCTGGCACCTCGGAGTACCTCCATGTGATCTCTCTATTTCTCTTCAGGATCTGCCATCATTCAGTAGTCTACCCATGCTCTACAGCATAGCATCGGGATTCTCAGGGAGAGCATTCTTCACGGACAAACCCTAATTGTATGCCCTAAACAAGTCTCTGCTTATTTCTGGTTTGCTAATGTCACATGGGCCAAAGCAAGGCCCAGGACAGAGCCCAGCATTAATTTGGGGGGCGGGGGGGGCTGCACAAGAGCAAAATTTTATAGGTAATAGTCTTCTTAAACAACAAAAGTAGGTTCATTATATGCTTATTAAACTGTTTCTCATTTTCATATTATCCCCATTTACACTTCTAAGAGTAGCTTTGATTTAAGTTGAATATCCTTTGGGGTTTTCACTATTTTCAAGAAGGTGCCAAAAAGTAGACTGGAATTTTATCTCTTCCTCTGACTTTTATGGTCTTTTTTTTTTTTTTTTGACCTTCACACTCAGTTTCTTTGATTACATGTAGAATTGCTGACTGGAAAATATTGCCCATGACTTTCTTTTTCTACTTTTTTGATTATGCACTAATTAAGAAAATCAGACTTCACCAAAAGCACAGCCTTCTTCAAAACAGAGGAATGTGCACGATCAACAAAGCTGTTCCTTTATGCCACAACAGACAATTCACATTAAAGAGGAAAAAAAGAGAAAGGAATGAAGGAAGGGAGGGAGGGAGGGAAAGGAGGAAGGAAAGGAGATGGCAGGTGGGAGGGAGGAAAGAGGAAAGGAGAGGGGAGGGAGAGACAATGAGTTTGGGAAAACCTGAATGCAATCTTTCTTATATAAATCCTCTTCTAAAAGGAGTCCCTTTATTGGGGAACTCCGTATTTTGTGGGTATTATCTGATTAAACTTGGTGGCACTCAACAAGCTGAAGAAAATGAGAATGTTTGTGATGAGGTAGAATCGTGATTCAGCGTATGACAGCAAGGCTTGAATCATGTTCTCCTTACTGTCTAGATTTTGTTTTGTTATTGCACATTATAATTAAAATCCCTCACTTCACAGCCCTACAGATCTAGTTGGAGGGATTCCAGGACTTTATGTGAAAATCATAAAGCTTGTTTGTACATGTGTGACATGTGTATAATGATAGTGAAGAACTTACCCCTTTACAAATAAACTTGAATTTTATTTTTTCAATTGGAATAAAATTTGAGCTAAGTAGTCAAGCCAAATCTATCTGATCCTTGTATTTATTGGTACTTTCTCAGTCACAGAAGAGGGGAAAAGTCAGTGCATTATACATATGACAGCATCAGACAGTATGCCATTAGTTACCTTGATGCAGAACAGAAATCCCTGTTAAATATTTGACCGGCAGATCTCAAAGCCCTTTGTATTAGTTAGCTATTACTGCATAACAAACTACTCCGAAGCCTAGTAGCTTATAAAAATAGCTATTTTATCCTGGGCTCATCTGAGTACTCCTTTTGATCTCAGCTGTGGTTTCTCATGAATCTGTTGTCATCTTCACTTTAACAGAATGACTCTGCTGCTGGGGACTGGCCAGCTCTCAACTAGGGTGATGAGAAAGTAACAGGGCCATGTGTCTCTTCCCATCCTCCAGCAGCCTAGCTCTGATAGTCCTCATAATAGCTGGACAGGCTTCCAAGAGAGCAAACATAAGCGTGCAAAGCTTCTTTAAGGCCCAGGCTTGTAACTGACATAGCCATGTGTGTTGCATTCTACTGTTCAGAGGAGGTCACAGGTCTGTCCCAGATTCAAGAACTCATCTCTGGATGGGAGGAAGAGCAAAGCCATGTGACAAAGCACCTTCGATACAAGGGGTTGGACAATTGTAGCCATTTTTGCAAGCAACATCACCCTCTTTACTACTGTCATCTGGTATTTCCTTTAGGACCCTTCACTATTACAAGTCAAATATGAGAGAGTTTACAAATTAATGTTGAATATTGGGATTTACCCAAGGAATGAAAGCATGCTTTAGCACTAAAAACATTTTTAGAATTCAGAACATTAACAGACAAGGATAATTTTTAATATCTAAGACCTTGCCTATACTTAGAATGTTTTGTTTGTCACCCTCACAACAATCTCTATCATAAAGTTGGTATTTTCCATTGACAAAATTAGAGCTGAGACTTTCCTGGAGTTTAGGGTCCATGTGTTGTACTGCCTCTTGACTGTGTGGAAATATGTATTTTTGTCTTACGTTATAAACCAGGAAAACAAAAATGAATTCTCTCTCACAGCTTAATCTCCTACCTTCTCAAACTCAGTAAGATTTATCCTACCTCAGTGCCTGAGCATGTGCTATATCCTCTCTGCCTGGAACAGCCTCATCTTCTAGTTCACCTGGACAAATCCTACCCATCCTTCATTTTCTACAAGATCTATCTCCTCATTAAGACATTCTCTAGAGGCCACCACAAAGAAAAGGAAGACAAAAGAGCTCTGGCTTTGCATATCATACTGTGTACTTAACTATCATATTGTGCTGTCACTGTTTATTTATGGAACTGATTTTGCCACTATATTCTGAGTTCCTTGAAAGGACAAACCATGTCTAAATTCAAACCCAGTTTCTACCACAGGATCTGGCTCTCAGAATGTACTTAGCAATTAGAGATAAATTAATAAATGAGTGAATGAATGGATGACTAGATGGATGGCTGAATGGACGATAGGTTTCTACTGAGTACTGGATTAAACTTACTGGGATTCCATTTTCTGTTTTGGATTCTAAAATTATATAACAGTAGCTAGCATTTATTGAGCAATTGTTGAGTGTGACATACAATGTTGAGTACTTTATATCCAGCAACTACTAATTTAAACAGTAACAAAAATGCTAGGAGATAAATACTATTATTACTCATTATTTACAGATAAGGAAACTAGTCTTAGACATTATAAGGAACTTGTCCAGAGTCACACAGTTAATAATTTGCAGAACAGGGACTGAAACACTGCATACAAGTTAAAATCATCTTTAAATTTTAAACACAATACCCCTCAATGATGATGGGCACTATTGCAGTAAGAGTTTCTCTACAGTTTTCCAATCTTCTGTTATCCCATTGACAGTTTAAAATCTTTCAGAAACAACTCATGCTTTTCAGTGAACATGGAAGGTGTTCTGTGGAACAAGAATGCAAAGTCCACATTGTCACAGAGCTGACAACATTGGAGTCCAAAACTTTGGCTGCCAAAAGAGTTGAAAGTTTAGAAAAGGACAAGAGTATGGTATGAAGCTGAAGCTTTTTGGTTGAAGGTTTGAAGGAGACCCTGCAATGCATCCGGGAAGCAAGATAATTCAGCTTCAAAATATTGTATCAATACTTGAACCAGCTGGAGATTAAGGAAGCTAATATATATATCTTTGGGGAGGTAAATATCTGATGAGTTAGTCATGCACACTTTGGTGCCTTGTGTTTTGATTAGATCACAGCCTGAGTAATTGAATCAGGACTAAGAGCCCTGATTTGGAGCCAACAGAGACTATGAGTATTGGGAAAACAGGGAGAACACAGAAGGTACAAGGAAAGCATGCATTCATTTATTCACTTGTTTATTTATTAATCAACCAAAATGGTTGTTAAGCTCTGGGCGGCAAGCAGTCTGGTAGCAGAAAGAACAGGGTAAAGTGAAAATGGTCAGATACTAGGTTATCATTTGAGTAAGACCTAGGTGATATTTGGAAATAAGAAAGTAAGCGCATCCCAGAAAAGAAATTATGGTCATTGCCGTTATTTTTATTTATTGTCATTGAACGCTAAGAAAACTCAGGTTTGCGAGTGGCCAACTCTTCCCTGAGGAGAGAGGTGTGGGTGGGGGGATCAGAGATGGTTTCACAGATGAGGTGTCATTTGAGCAAGGTCTTGAAGTATGAGTCGGATTTTATCAAATATCCTAAGCCCCCTATCTCTAATAGTGAAGGTGCTGTGTGCTCCTATATTATTTGGCAACCATGGTTAGTGTTCTGCCTTATATACCAACAGAGGCACAACTTGCTATGTAAAGAGTAACAATTATTTATTGGGTTCTAATCACAATTGCCAGACCTGTTTCCTTCACTTTAGGAGTTAGTTCTAAGAGTCCCAGGAATCAATGAGAGATGATGCTTTGCTGTTAAGTCTTTCAGACAGAGCTGTTACTAATTGCTCTGTGGCAGCCGGTCTGACTTTGTTCAAACATTCCTTCTCATGTGATCTTATTTTGGTGCAGTTTTCCTTTTAACGGCTATTTGTTCAGAACCACAGAGCAGCACAACCAGAATGGTCCTGTCCAGACTTTTATCATTGGAACCCTTTCTCCAGACACAATCCTATTTAACATCATAAACAAAGGGAAGTGCTTTATTTGAGGAGTGTCTGAGTGTCCTGTTTTGTTCAACTGCTGTCCAGCTTCACAGCAGCAGTGGCCCTAGAAAGAGTTCCAAGGACACGCTGTCACCTGATCAAAGACTGAAAATCATTGTCTAGTCTAATCCTTTGTACTTACAGGCAAGGAAATTAATACCCAGAAAGGTAAACTGATGACTTGAGGTCACTCATAGCATAGCTACTGAAGGTTCAGTCCCATTCTACTCCACCATGGTTTATCTCTCAGCTCTCTTTAACAATAAATGTCAGGGTCAAGGATAACATTTTGGCCATTTGGTATAAAATTAATTTAATCCCTTCATTTTTTCACATGAAACGACTTTCAGGACTATGAATCTCAAAACCTCAAGAATCTGTTAACAATTCAGAATCCTTGACCTCAGTCCAGAATTAGTGAATTAAAATTTCCTAGGTTAGAATGAGAGATCAGAATTTTATGAGACCTTTCAGGTGATTAAGGTGAAGCCCACAAGATGTGCCCCTGGAATTACTGTTCTAATGAAGTTGTGACTTATAAAGTCTTGGAATTTAGAACTTTATGTGCAGAAGAATACGTGACCAGCATTTAACTTATGACAGAGACAGGACAACTTCAGCTAGGGAAGAATTACCTATAGTTCATTAATCACTATAGTCTGGGAGAGAAGTGGGTCTTTCTACCAGTCTCATCCTGCAGATTTCTATTTAAAGCAGGGGTTCTTAACTAGGGGTCCATGGACCCCTTAGGGTCCCTGAAAAGATTTCAGGGGGTCCATGATCTTGAACTGAAAACAATCAACTTATTATCTTTATTTTCTTTGAATTCTAACTGAAATCTAGCATTTCCTTCACTTGTGAATGTAGGCAATAAATAAATTACCATAGTATTCATTTCACCTGACTGGCAAAGGGGTCCATGGAACAAAAAATGTTAAGAACCCCTGATTTAAAGGCCTGTATGTTGTCACATTACCACAAAGTCCACTGGAAACCATCTTTTTTTTTTTTTTAAACAAATCTATTTTATTGGTACATATTAACAAAGCATACAATTCATTCAATGTGTACAATAATAGTATTTGGTATAATCTCATAGTTGTGCATTCATCATTTCAATCATTATTAGAGTATTTTCATTATTTCAACAATAATAGTAAACAAAAAATGACAAACAATAAACAAGAAAATTCCTCAACCTCTCCATCTCTCTGTTTCCACTTCTTTTTTTTTTTTTTATTTTTATTTATATATATATAAATATATTTTAAGAGGTGCTTAGATTAACTAAAATATTACACAGAACCCACTGGGATTCCCATGTTGCCCAACTCCCACACCTCCCACCACATCCCACACACAAAATTCTCCCACAAGTGTGGCCCACCACCCTCAATGAACTTACACATCCTGGGGCCTTGCCACCAACCCTAGACCATAGTTTACATCGTAGACCACACTCTCTCCCACACAGTTCTGAGTGGTGAGTGCTGATTTAAAATGGCCTACATCCATTGCCACAACGGTACTCAGGACAACCTCCAAATCCCAAAGAAGCCCCTGTATTTCAACTACTCGTCCCCTCCCTGCCCCAAAAGTGTCAAGTGGCCACTGGCTGCACCTCATTGTTATAATTTCTTGCATTGCTAGAATCACCATATGTGAACGAGAGAATACCATCAAGTCCACTCTAGCCCATAGTTCTCCCCCCAATCCTGAGGGGACTGGGATGGTGATGTCCACTCCACCTCCAAGTGAGAGAGGGCTTATATCCCATGGATATGGTGGGTGGGATGATCCTGCCTGCAGATGCAGGCCCTCTCCATTCCCTGGGATGGCCGTTACCCAACGTTGTCTCCTCGCCAGGTGACTTGGATGAGTCCATTGACCTGTAGGGTAGGGGTTGCAGCTCCACCGAGATTCCACACACACCTGGCACATAAGTAGGCCAGAGGCTCCAGTGTCTGGAAGTATACCTAAAAACTTCTGTATCACATATAGGTTTGAATAGAAGGGACTGATGAACCCTGTGCAGGGAGGACTTATTTGAGTCCAATTCTGTCACTCTCAGGAGCACAGATACCAAAGTAGAGCCCACTGATAAGGCATCAGTCTCTGGGGCTATCCCCACTTATATAGGACCTGGGTGTCTCCAGAGCTCTCAGGAGCCCCTCTGTGTGGGGTGATAGGCACTTAGATGTTCTATGAGCTTCTACTGAGGTGTGCGTAAGAGTTACCTCTGGGATGACCTCCCGACTCTCTTTGAAGTCTCTTAGCCACTTGAACTCATTTGTCTTTACCTTTTTCCCCTTTTATTCAAGGTCTTTTTCCAGTTGTGTTGCCAGTTGGCACTTGGTATTAATCTCTCATTGCCAGGGAGGCTCATCCCCGGGAGTCATGTCCCATGTTGGGGGGAAGGTAGTGCAATTATATGCTGAGTTTGGCTTAGAGAGAGGCCACATTTGAGCAACAAGGAGGCTCTCAGGTGGCAACCCTTAGGCATCCCAAAACTGCAGGCTAAGTCTCAGTTACAAGAGCAAAGACTCACAAGAGTAGTCATCAATAATAAGAACACATCAGTGGGTCATCCTCTTTTGACAGACACTGACCCTGAACTCAGAGGACTATTGTTGCTCCCTTGGAGACTGTGGCAGAGCTCTCCAGGCTAGGAATTCAGAGTCCCTCATTTATTGTGTGATTGTCCACCCATCGTGACCATGCCCCATCTTTTGATCTTTAGAACGATTTTGTTTATCTTCATGTATATTCGGATGAACTGATTACCATGAATCCCCCCTCCCAGACACCCCCCACCAATAATCCCCTGCAGTACCCATTGTAACCCTTCTGTGATCCAAATCCGCCATTAACATGTAGTCCATAAAATAATCAAATACATTTACTAGGAAAAAGAAACAACTATGATAAACTTACATGCAAGAGACAAACATAAGGAAACTCAGGGGAAAAAAAAAAAAGAGAGAAGGAAAAAAAAAACAAGAAAAAAATAAAAAATAAATTATCAAACAAACAAAAAAAAAACAAAACAAAATATAATTAGCGGATTAGGACATTCAAAAAAATAGGCAAAAAAGCAAAGGAAATACCTTTAAAAATATATAAATATATATTTATTTATTCTTTTTTTTTTTACCCTTTCTCTATTCATTTTTTGCCTTCCTTTTATCACTGTGTTATCGGATTTCCAGTGTGCCTTGACATCTTCCCCCTCTCAATCCCCAATGTCTCCCAATTTTTCATTTAATTTTCAAAGAAGTTTTTGGTCACAGCAAAGTCACACATGGAGTGCTGGAGACTCCCAGATACCAAACCACCCCCCCTTCCCCACCCCATATTAACCCCCCCCTTTTTTTTGGATGTTAGCATTGTTATAACTGTTATACAGAAAGCAAAATATAGCAACTAAACATTGTCTATGATTTACAGTATAGTTTACAATTTAGATGATAGTTTAATAGTTTTGATGATATTTACCATGTCTTGTGTCCATTACTGTAGGGTAATGAAAAACCTTCCCCATGGCCACCAAACACCCCATTAGATCTTGACTGTTCCCTTCCCCCTAGCCCCCCAGGGCCCATGATACCACCCTATCCCGACCGATGGAATGTCAAGATTCAGTTACATGCCCTGGGAATTTGAACCTGCCCTTCCTAATCCACCCACCCACCAGTGCTGCACCACCAAACCCAGGAACACCACCACCCATCTGCCCCATCCCCCAACATGCAACCACACTCTATCCCTTTACCATAGATTATGTCCATATGGGTGATGGCTCAAAGCCTGCTCTTCTCTCACTCTCACTTGTTAACCTATCTTTCAGACAATGGTTCTCAGAGACTGCTCACTTTCCTCAGTTCAGATCACTGAGGTCATATACTGTTCATCCTTCAGTGCCTGGCTTGCTTCACTCAACATAAGGTCTTCAAGATTCATCCACGTTATTCCATGTGATAGCACTTTGTTCCTTCTTACAGCTGAGTAATATTCCATTGTATGTATGTACCACATTTTGCTTATTCATTCGTCTGTTGATGAGCACCGGGGCTGATTCCAAATTTTGGCAATGGTGAACAATGCCGCTATGACCATTGGTGTGCATATATCTGTTTGTGTCTTTGCTTTCAGTTCTTCTGGGTATATACCCAGCAGTGGAATTGTTGGATCATATGGAAGATCTATTGTTAGGTTTCTGAGAAACCGCCAAACTGTCGTCCACAGTGGCTGGACCATACCGCAGTCCCACCAGCAGTGGATGAGGGTTCCTATTCCTCCACATCCTCTCCAACATTTAGTGTCCCCTGTTTTTTTAATAGCTGCCATTCTGATGGGTGTAAGATGGTATCTCATTGTAGTTTTGATTTGCATTTCCCTGATAGCAAGCGACGTTGAGCATTTTTTTCATATGCTTTTGAGTCATTTGTATTTCTTCATTGGAGAATTGTCTTTTCAGGTCACTTGCCCACTTTTTAAATGGGTTGTTTGTCCTTTTATTTTCAAGGTGTAGGATTTCTTTATATATGCAGGATCCTATCAGATATATGGTTGCCAAATATTTTCTCCCATTGGGTAGGCTGCCTTTTTATTTTCTTAATAACATCCTTTGAGGTGCAGAAGTTTTTTATTTTGATGAGGTCCCATTTATCTATATTTTCCCTTGCTGCTCGTGCTTTGGCTGTGAAGTTCATGAAACCATTTCCTATTACAAGGTCCTGTAGATGCTTCCCTACATTATCTTCCAAGGTCTTTATGGTTTTGGCTTTTATATTTAGATCTTTGTTCCATCTTGAGTTGATTTTTGTATAAGGTGTGAGATGGTATTCTTCTCTCATTATTTTGGATATGGATATCCAGTTCTCCAAGCACCAATTGTTAAAGAGGCCATTCTCTCCCAACTGAGTGGGCTTGGTGGCCTTGTCAAATATCAGATGACTGTATATGCGAGGATCTATATCAGAACTCTCAATTCGGTTCCATTGGTCAGTAAGTCTATCCTTGTGCCAATACCACGCAGTTTTGATCACTGTGGCTTTGTAGTATGTTTTAAAGTCAGGTAGTGTGATACCTCCAACTTCATTTTTCTTTTTCAATATGTCTTTGGCAATTCGGGGCCTCTTGCCTCTCCAAATATATTTTGTGGTTAGTTTTTCCAGTTCCTTAAAAAATACAGTATTGACTTTTATTGGGATTGCATTAAATCTGTAGATTAGTTTGGGTAGGATAGACATCTTGATGATGTTTAGCCTTCCTATACATGAACAGGGAATATTTTTCCATTTATTTAAGTCTTCTTTGATTTCCTTTAACAGTGTTGGGTAGTTTTCTGTATATAAGTCCTTTATATCTTTAGTTAAATTTATTCCTAGGTATTTGATTCTTTTAGTTACTATTGTAAATGGTATTTTTTTCCTGATTTCCTCCTCAGTTTGCTCGTTATTGGTGTACAGAAATGCTACTGATTTTTGAGCATTGATCTTATAGCCTGCAACATTACTGAACTCCTTTATAAGTTCTAGAAGCCTTGTTGTAGATTTCTCAGGACTTTCTATGTATAGGATCATGTCATCTGCAAATAATGAAATTTTTACTTCTTTTCCAATCTGGATGCCTTTTATGTCTTTTTCTTGTCTCAGAGCTCGTGCAAGTACTTCTAAGACAATGCTAAATAGGAGTGGTGATAGTGGGCATCCTTGTCTTGTTCCCGATCTCAGAGGGAAGGCTTTTAGAATTTCACCGTTGAAAATGATGTTAGCTTTGGGTTTTTCATATATACCCTTTATCATTTTCAGAAAGTTTCCATCTATTCCTATCTTTTGTAGTGTTTTTATGAGGAAAGAGTGCTGTATTTTGTCAAATGCTTTTTCTGCATCTATAGAGATGATCATGTGATTTTTTTCTTTCAATCTGTTTATGTGGTGTATTACATTGATTGATTTTCTTATATTGAACCATCCTTGCATACCCGGGATGAAACCCACTTGGTCATGGTGTATAATCCTTTTGATATGTTGTTGAATGCGATTAGCGAGTATTTTGTTGAGGATTTTAGCATCTAGGTTCATTAGGGAAATTAGTCTGTAATTTTCCTTTCTTGTGGTATCTTTATTTGGTTTTGGTATTAGGGTAATGTTGGCATCATAGAATGATTTAGGCAATATTCCTTCTACTTCTATTTTTTGGAAGAGCTTAAGTAGAATTGGTGTTAGCTCTTTCCGGAATGTTTGGTAGAATTCAGCTGTGAAGCCATCTGGTCCTGGACTCTTCTTAGTTGGGAGGTTTTTGATGACTGAGTCTATCTCTTTACTTGTAATTGGACTGTTGAGTTCATCTATTTCTTCTTTCATCAATGTCGGCTGTTTGTGGGTTTCTAGAAACTTGTCCATTTCCTCTAAATTGTCATTCTTGTTGGCATATAATTTTTCAAAGTATCCTCTTATGATACTCTTTATTTCTGTGGGGTCAGTAGTGATATCACCTTGCTCATTCCTTATTTTATGTATTTGCATCTGTTCTCTCTTTTTCTTTGTTAGTCTGGCTAAGGGTTTGTCAATTTTGTTGATATTCTCGAAGAACCAGCTTTTGGTTTTGTTTATTGTTTCCACTGCTTTCTTATTCTCTATTTCATTTAGTTCTGCTCTAATCTTTGTTATTTCCTTCTTTCTACTTCCTTTAGGTTTAGTTTGTTGTTGTTTTTCCAGTTCCTCCAAATGTGCAGTTAGGTCTTCAATTTTAGCTCTTTCTTCTTTTTTAATATATCAATTTATGGCTATGAACTTCCCTCTCAGGACTGCTTTCGCTGCATCCCATAGGTTTTGATATGTTGTGTTGTTGTTTTCATTAGTTTCAAGGTAGTTACTGATTTCTTTTGAGATCTCCTCTTTGACCCACTGTTTGTCGAAGAGTGTGTTCTTTAACTTCCATATCCTTGTGTCTAACCTGTTTCTCTGGCCCTTAGTGATTTCCAACTTCATTCCGTTGTGGTCAGAGAAATTACTTTGTATAATCTCAATATTTCTGAATTCATTGAGTGTTGTTCTGTAGCCTAGCATGTGGTCTATTTTGGAGTATGTTCCATGTGCACTCGAGAAGAATGTAAATCCCTCTGTATTTGGGTGTAGTGTTCTGTATATGTCTATTAAGTCCAGTTCTTCTAATGTATTGTTGAGTGCCTTGGTTTCTTTATTGATTCTCTGTCTAGATGTTCTGTCTAATGATGATAGTGGTGTATTGAAGTCCCCTGCTACAATTGTAGAGGCATTTATTTCTCCTCTTAGTTTTTCCAGAGTTTGCCGCACGTATTTTGAGGCACCCCGGTTAGGTGTGTAAATGTTGATGATTGTTCTCTTTTCTTGAGAGATTACTCCTTTTACTAATATGTAGTGTCCATCTTTGTCTCTTACAATAGTTTTGCATTTAAAGTCTATTTTGTCTGATATTAGAATAGCTACTCCTGCCCTTTTCTGGCTATTATTAGCTTGTAAAATGGTTTTCCAGCCATTCACTTTCAGCCTCCTTGAATCCCTGGGTCGAAGGTGGGTTTCTTGTAGACAGCATATAGATGGATCATATTTTCTTATCCATTCTGCCAATCTGTGTCTTTTGATTGGCGAATTTAATCCATTAACATTCAGTGATATTACTCGTAACGAATTTCTTACTTCAGCCATTTTTTCTTTGGGTTAATGTATGTCACATGTTGATTTGTTTCTCTTTTTGTCTTTTCAGTTGTTTTTAAACTCTCCTCCAACTCTCTCTCCCTTGTTTTTTCCTTTCAACTTGTAGAGATTCCTTTAGTATTTCTTGAAGTGCTGGTTTCTTCTTGACATACTCTCTTAATTTCTGTTTATCTGTGAATATTTTGAACTCTCCATCATTTTTGAATGTCAATTTTGCTGGATAGAGAATTCGTGGCTGGAAGTTTTTTTCTTTTAGTGTTTTGACTATGTCATACCACTGTCTTCTTGCCTCCATGGTTTCAGCTGAGAAATCAGCACTTAATCTTATTGTGCTTCCCTTGTATGTGATGGTTTTCTTTTCTCTTGATGCCTTGAGAATTTTCTCTTTGTCTTGAGCATTGGACGTTTTGACAAGTATATGTCTTGGAGTTGGCCTGTTGGGATTTATACTATTTGGGGTGTGCTGTGCTTCCTGGATCTGCACATCCATCTCTCTCAATAGCATTGGGAAGTTTTCAGCCATCACTTCCTTCAACACTCCTTCTGTTCCCTTTCCCTTCTCTTCTCCTTCTGGGATGCCCATAATGCATATGTTTGTGCATTTTGCATTATCAGTTAAATCCCTGAGTCCATGCTGGATTTTTTCTATCTTTTTGTCTATCTGTTCTACAATCTTTTTAATTTCAGCTGTATTGTCTTCCATATCACTAATTCTTTCCCCTGCCTGTTCAAATCTGCTGTTATGTGAGTCCACCGTCTTTCCCATTTCTTGGCTCATGCCATTGTTCACCATCATATCCATTACCTTTTTAGGCATGTTTGCTATTTCTTCAGTATGTTCTCCCAGTGTCTTCTTTATATCCTTAATCTCTTCCTTCAGTTCTTTAAGTTGATCCATGATATTTGTTTGCATAGCTTTCATTATTTGTTCAATGTTCTGCATTGCTTCCTGGTTTTTATTTTGTGCATTGGACTGGTCAATGTTTTCCAGTTTCTCAGAGTCATTTGTATTTTTCTGTTGCCCTCTGGCCATCATATTATCTTGATGGGTTTGTTCAGTTGATTAGCTTTTCTCTATGCTCTAGAGTTTTATTTAGCTGTTGGTTCTGCGTGTGAGTTAAGTTTTCTCTGGCAGTTTTTCTTCTTGTTTTATTTCCTTGCTTCTTTCTATATTCCCTTGAAGGCAAAAGGTTAGGGCCAGGGGAATCAAAAGATGTAAGGAAGGCAGAAGGATAATAGTAATATTGATAAAAGTCAGAGGAGGGTCAAAATGAGACTTAATGAGATGAATATTTAACTTGTGTAGGCAGTGTAGAGTACCAGGAAAAAAAATGGAGTTCCTACAATGGACTGGGAAAACAAATGGAGGAATATATATATATATAGTGATTTAGAAGGCTAGAATTATGAGGAGGGAGAGAAATAGTAAAGAAAGGTCTGAGAGGAAAAAGTTAATACTAATAAAAAAAGAAGAAGAAAACAAAATAGATGGAATAGAAATTGACACCCTTGAGTTGTGGGCCTATGAAAAAATGTTGTATCTAAGAGCCACCACAGAAAACAGAAGGCAGAATGATGCAGGAAGGATAAGCGATAGTTGGTAATACAAAATCAATATATACAGCGAGTGGGAAATTATTGAAAAAGAAGCACAGCAAAGAAATGACAAGCTAGCAGCACCTATTTACAAAAAAAAATGGAAGAAAAAAGAAAGGGGGTAGGAAAGAGGAAAGAAAAGCAAGGGACCAGAAAGAAACAGAGAAAGCAAAGATCCACATAGGCAAGCAGTCAAACAGAGCTAAGGGGGGTCAATGATTTCCCTAGGGTCCACGTGGATGCTTCCTGCCTACTTGTGTTTATCAATCAATTTCCCCACAGGGTTCTATATGCAGGTCCTGAAGCAGCTTTTAGCTATTAAACTAAATTAAAAAGAATTTATTTTTCATTTATTGAAGTGACCTTCTCACTTTTTTTTTTTATTTTAATTTTTATTTTTTAGCGAAATACAGGACGCAAAATAATTCCTCCTCTAGACCAACCCCCTTACGGAAGGACCCTAGCTGGGCCCGTGGAAATTAATCAAGCACGTCCCACTTCCTGGACTACCCAGGGTAGCTGTAGCTCTGATGTTAGTCAGTGCGGAGTGCTAAAGATGGCCGATTCCACCCCTTCTGGAGCCAAGCTCCAGCGTCACCGGGCTGCTAAGTAAATCAGTTTGAGTGCAGATTTGCATCTGCTCTCAGCCTGATGCTGGTTCAGGTCGGCTTATCTGCTCCCCAAAGCTATGGGGCGGTGCAGGCAGCCAGATCGATGTCTAAAAATAAAAAATACCCTTTCCTGTCCTCCAACAGAACCCTCCCTCTTTTGGGAAGTGTCCCTTCTTCCTGGCTCCGCAGCGGCCCGGGTCTTATCCCTGGGTGGCTAGGGAGATCAGCTCCGTCCCCCCCCCAACCAGAATCCCCGCCCCGGTTCACCGGGTGCCAATTAGCAACTTTGTCCTGTTCATGCAAGATCCAAGGGGCGCCAGGCAGCCAGATCCCCAGAAAATAAAACTTTCTCACCTGCTCGCAGCTCTGAGTGGCCATTTTATTTTATTTTATATTTTCTCTCTAACCGCGGGGCTCAGCCGTCTGTGCCAACCCCCACCGGCAGCCTTAAAACTCACTGAATCTCCACCGTTCTTTCCACGCTGTTGATCTGCGCAGATAGATGTCCCAAGCTTCTCACTCCACGCGTGCACAGCACAGACCCCCGGGCAGGACCCCGTCCACAATCCGCCTTGCTCTGGGAGCTTGCAGTGTGTGCCCTCCTACACTAACGCCATCTTGACTCCTCTGGAAACCATCTTGACAGCCCCTTTTAGTTGTCCATCTGTGTATAATCATCTGACAGTAGAAATTTCCTTGGGAAGGAATTTAGCCTACAAAATCAAGGCTACAGAAGTTCTCTCAGAAAAGCTCCATATACAGATATATTCTAATTTCATAATGTTGAAATTAGAAAAGCCAAACATCAAAAGTAGGGGGACCTTTATTTTAAAAAATAATTCATTTCACAGATTTCAAAGGGATCTCAAAGTTCAACTAGTTTATCCCCATATTTTTACAGAGAAGGAACAGTAATCTTTGACTCAGGGCTACAGCCTGAGTCAAGAGCCAGGAGAATGAGTAAATATTCTGAATAAATTTATTAAATGACATATAAAATATATTACCCCCAGATTGATATATACTGACATTTGAACTAGGCCAGAAGGAATAAAAACAAAAGAAGAAATGTAATTCGAATTAGAAAGCAGATTACTTGGGAACTTCTCAAATGATCACTGTTTTTTGTTGTTGTTGTTGTTTTTTGACTTGTATTTGTTATAAATCATTTTGGACACACAGTGCTTTAAGGATAAGAGCAATCCTCTTTAGTTCTTCAGAAAAGGAGGAAAAACAGCAAGCTTGTACTCATCTTTTAAGACACTGTGATTTCAGATGGAAAATTTTCTGGAAAGAAAGAGTAAAGGGTCAGCATACCACTGGCAGTGATTCTAAGGGTTGTCCTAAAAAAAATACATGATCCTTCAAGAAGACACACAGACTCTTCAACCATAACTCACACTTCTTCGAAATCCATTTTATACCTTGAAATGTAACATCTGACAAAACCCATGGTTCTGCCTGGGCGCACCTTTAGCTGTGGCTAAAGAAGCTGCCTGACTCCTCTTGCGTCGATCAGCTTGTCATAGGGATGCTCGAAGCCAGCTTTGCCTCTTGATGAGGAGAGAACCAACGAGGCAGGGCCATCCTCCTTGTTTTTGCTACTCCCAGCTACATCTTTTTCCTGGTCCCAGCTGGAACAGTTAGAAAGGCAGAGGGAATGCAAGATATGCCGCTTCTGACAGCGAGGGGGTCTCTGGCTGCACAGCAGCAGGTGTGGTGGCATGGGCATGCATCACTTTGGGAGCCACCCAGACCCAGATTTAAACCTTGCTTTCTCCTCAGAGATCTTACACACACTATTTCTTCACTCTGATCTTGTGCTGATGATTTTACATCACTGGGTTTCCGTTTTCTCATTTGTAGAGTGAGAGAGATGAGAATACTAGCTCCCTCTCAGATTTGATGGGTTCATTTATTTGCACTTGGAGCAAAATAAGTTCTTATCGATCAGCTTTCTTCTCAAACTTCACCATAGTCTGCATGTCCAAATGTCTGTCCTTTGGTTTATCGATTAGCTTTCTTTGTGTAAATAATCACCCCACAACTTAGTCATTTGAAACAACAGTCATTTCCTTAGCTCAAGATTCTGCTGGTTGGCAGTTGGTTGGGTGATCATCTATGGTTTGGGCTGATCTTGGCTGGATTGGCTCATGCATCTCCATTCAGTTGGTGAGTCAACTGGGTCTGGCTGGGACCATAGGATGAGCCTGAGCTTTTTCCCATAGAGATAATAGAAGTTCCAAGAGAACAGAATGGAAGCTGTGAGCTCTTGAGGCCCAGGCTGGAGAACCAACACAACACTGCTTCTGCCACATTCTGTTGGCTAAATCAAATCACAAGACTGACCCAGCTTCAAGGAGTTTAAAGGAAATTCCATCTCTTGATGGGAGCAGCTAAAAGAATTGGTGCAGTGTTTGCAATCTACCATAACTGGGAAGCTCTTTCTGGAGATTAATTCAAACTATTCTAATTGATGGAAGAAGTGCTATACTGCTTGAGAGTATGTATGGTTCCTAGTCCCTTGTCAAAGTCATATCATCATCTACAAAGCAGAGTATTTGTACCAAATATTCTATTTTATTTTACTTTAAGATTGCTTCTCCTTGTGATTCATCCCAGCGCTAAGAAAAGCATGGATGCCATGCATTTATTTATTTGAGGGTTGGAGGCTTCTCTCTCTCTCTCTCTCTCTTTTTACCCCCTTCTGACAGGTGTCCTGGGAAATCCTTCTGGAGCAGCAATCTGGCTCTCCTTACTCATTTTGCCAATCTGATCACCCTAGTGTAGGGTGATTTAACAAGAGTAATTAATCATTGTGTTTTCTGAAATTGGAAGCCAAGGCACATTAGCTTCATACCAGAGAACATGTATGCAAGTGAGGGGGTTATGAAGGAGTCTGTGTAATGAGAGAGGTGAAAGTCTTATAATTAAGGAGGAGCATAAATAATAATGAAAGTCATTAGTGCTACTTGGTTGAAAGAATGTCATAAATGTAATTGGGGCATTAAAGTGAAATCCATTATGACAAACATTAACACATAGAAAGGAGGGGAAAATGTGGTTATCTTGGGTTTGACAGATAGTGTCAACTTCCAGTGGGGCCCAGATGGCATTCAGGAAAATGTTATGAGCAGTTTTATTTTAATATTTTTGGTTATGTGATATCTGGGACTCGAATGACACAAACACACGAGGAATTTTCACATGCCTGGCCTTGAAGGGGCTGGCAGGGAAGAGAGGTCACGGGAGGCAGCGGCAGCCTGGACAACTCCCATCTCCAGGTGCATGGTTTTTTTTTTTTAGGTGTTGGAATAACTAAAGGCATATGATGCAGCCTGGCATTTTTCCTCTGTGAATTCCCTATTGAACCACACATGCAGTTTGGATGCTTTCTTTAAAAAATAGGAAAGAGTGGGGAGAGCGACAGGGATGAGAATGAGGACATTTAAACCATTATGCAGGAAATTATATGATGCTAAAATTGAACATGGACAGCCTGTTCAATGGCAAGATTCCCACTTTGCTGAGCTTTGTAAAAGGGAGGGTTTTTTTCTTCTCTCTGGAACTGTAATTTTTGAGCATGAAATAATTCAGATTATAAAACAAAAGAAAAATTTGAATGTGTCTAGAGGTGGAAACAAAAGGAAGGCAGTTGTAAAAAAAAAACAGAGACATATTTAAGGTGAAGACAAGTGTGCTATGGTGTGTGTATGTGTGTTTGTGTGTGTGTGTTCAAAAGGGAGGGAATGATAAACAATAGTTGTTGTTTTGGAAAGAGAAAGGTTCTTCTCTGGGCATTCCTTTCAGGGGATCATGTTCCTGCCACACAAGGGAATCTTGAGGACTCAGTGAGTCTACATATGAAAAAGGCTTAACATACTGACTGGCAAAGAGTAAACCCTCAATAATTGGAAGCTACAATGACTATTATTACAAGTGTTACCGTTATTGTATGACAAGGCTAGTAGAGCAATCCATATATTTGGAGTCTAGAATTATTCATGCATGATGGGAAAGAGGGAGGGATAAACTAACATCTTTGCCAAGCCCATTGCATGCAAAGAGATTTAGATAATATGTTAGGTCTTTTGATCTACAGCAAAGCTGCTTAGTAGGTATTATTGCTTGTACTTAGGGAGACAAAGGATCAGATAGTTTAGTAGATACCAAACATTTAAAATAGTCCTTGGCACACAAGAAACACTCAATGAAGTTTAGCTCTTACAATTGCCAAGCTCAGAATCACACATCTAATCTTTGGAAGAATCCAGAACTGAATCCCTCTCTTTCTGACTCCAATTGCACCACAAGAAACTGCACCTGACTCACCAGGAACAATCCATACCCCCACAGATGGACATTCTGTAGAGAAAAGGCTGCTGATGCAACTGGAAAAAGACCTCAAATAAAAGGGGGGGGGGGGGATGGTAAAGACAAATTAGTTTATATGGCTAAGAGACTTGAAAGTGAGTTGGGAGGTCATCCCAAAGGTAACGCTTGTGTACATCTCAGCAGGATCTCAGAGACAGCCAAAGTGGATACTACCCAAAATAGTGGGGCTTCTGAGGGCTCTGGAGACACCAAGGTCCTATGGTCAGGGCAGATAGCTCTGGAGTTTGGTGCCTTGCCAGTGTGCCCTACTTTGGAGTTTGTGCTCCTGAGAGTGACAGAGATGGACTCAATTATGGATTCCCTACACATGGTTCATCTGTCCCTTCTATTTAAATCTAAACTTGGTGCTGAAGTTTGTAGGTGTACATCCAAGAGACTGGATTCTTTGGGCTGTCCATGTGCCAGCTGGGCCCAGAGCCTCAGCAGAGTTGCAACACCTACTCTCTAGTTTATTGGACTCATGCAGGACAACTAACAAGGAGGTGAGGAGTGACAACCACCATACCAAGGAAATGAGAGAGCCGACAACTGCAAGCAAGAGAGTCCTATCCCACAGCACATGGGATCAAAGCCTCCTCTCAATTAGAGGTGGAGTGGACATCACCATCCCAGAATCCTCAGGATTGGGAAATAAACTATGGACTAGAGTGGACTTACTGGTATTCTACTATAGACATATTGTGATTCTAGCATTGAAAGAAATTACAACATTGATGTGGAGGCAGTGACCACTGGAGGCTCTGGGGGCAGGGAGAGGGAAAAACAGTTGTAATACGGGGGCTTTTTTGGGACTTGGGAATCGTCTTGAATGACATTGCAACAACAGATATAGGCAATTTTATATCATCACATACCATGCAAAACTGTGTGGGAGAGAGTGTAGACTACAATGTGAACTATGGTCCCTGCTGAATGGCAAAACCCGAGGATGTGTTTATCAACTGCAATGAATGTGCCACACTAATGAAGGATGTTTAAGTGGGAGGGTGTGGGAGGTGTGGGGAGTGGGGCATATGGGAATCCTTATATTTTGTGTGTGACATTTATGTAATCTAAGTATCTTTCAAAAAATAAAAATAAAAAATTATTAAGGGAAAAAAAAAAGGCCATGGAGACAGTAGAAATTTAATGGGAAAGTATTGAAGTCTGGAGCCAGAAATTTGGATGGGCATGCCTGCTATAGCCCCTTATATACATATATATATATGTTTTTGTTGTGGGTATTTAGACCTGGTGTTCAGAGTACACTTTAAGGAAGGACTTGTTGCCCCAGCTTCTGGGACCACTGTCACTAGACAGTCTTCTGCTGTTAACTCTTCAGGGGTTACTCAGTTGCTAAGAGTCACTACATACAAGGTCAGGGTCTTTCTGCTATGGTCCTCTACCAGTGACTGATGGCTGTGCGCGTACAAAAGTCTGGATATTCCGACCAAGTCAACACAACTGTGAAGGGCCATTGTAGTTCTAGAAGACCTCATGAGGGGTTGACTGAAGATGTTATGGAGATTGTATCACAACTTCTCTTCTCCCTCAAATCCTGCATCCTTTCCCTCCCTTCCGTAGGAGTAGATCCCAAGGGCTCTTTTTAATAAATATTCAGCATACTAAACTCTAGCACAGAATCTGCTTCTTGGAGAATCTAACCTGTGACAGTTCTGAATCTGCAAAAGAGGGTACTGGTATGGTAGATGTAAGGGGTATTATTCATCCAAGAACGCAGTTCTGAGCACCTAAAGGAGTTTCAGTAAATGTTACTGGATTTAAAGCTGAGTTGATTGAAACAAAGATAATGGGCAAGCACCACAACATCAGCCCTGAGTAGGATCATTTAGGGGAATGAAGAATATCAGTCAACATCTCCATCCCACTCTGGGGAGATGCCATCCAGCATTCAGGATCATCCTTAGGGAGCATGCTAGGAGGCAAATGACATTGTTTGCACACCTCTGTACCTTGCTAACTTTTCCACAAATGTTCTCTGGTGTAGAAGAAATCTGTTTAAAATGAATCTTGAAGGCATCATAAACAAAGAAAAAAGTGACAAAAAGACAACATTTGGACCAAGAGGATATGTAGAAGATAGTCTTCAGTGTGTCTTGATTTAGTCTAACTTCTGAACTTAAATAACAGATAACAAGACCTGGCCTGGGCAATGGAGGTGCAGGTGGGAGCTAGAGATTGACTTTATTCTTTGTTTTGTTTGTTTGCTTGTTTTTAAGTTAAGTAAATTTTCATTTATTTTAAATTAAATGAATAATATATAAATATGATCTCATGATTAAAAAAGTAGATTTTATAGCCAGGTCACTTTCAGGATCTAATGCTAAACATATCTGGCTTACCCTAGAGGTGTTCTTTAGGGAGTTAAAAATATTGTTGAGCTAAAGAATCTTTTCCATCAGTGGTTAATGTTTGTTTAAAAGAATTTTCTAATCCTTTCTGTGTCTATTTTTTGAAATTTATACTTGTCTTTAAATATCCATTCCTTCAAAGTCTTAAAAACCATTGGTAGGGAATTCTGGGAAAGATGGCAGAGTAAGGAGCTCCAGGACTCAGTCCTTTCACCACACCAACAAGAAGGAACTGTCTGAAACTACTATTTTGAAACTTAAAGAAACTGTGCAACATCCAAGGAAGAGTGGGAGAAAGAGGCTGATAAGTGAAGAACAGTAAATTGCTCTCTTCAATGCCATGGTTACTGGCTCTCAACCCCCAGGCTCGTAACAGGTTGCCATGGGGTCCAGGCCCTGACTAGCTACGGGGATCAGGAAGAAACATAAAAATCTTCTCCCCCAAGGGTGAGGGTGTGCATGGATAATCAATGATCACAGCTTTTGATTACTGAATTCAGATTCCTGGACCCCAGCTCTGTAGGCAACTATTGTTTCAACCTTCCCAGGAAAAAGGCCATGACAGGCATTGTTTCAACCCCACTCTGACAAAGGTAGCAAAAGCCATTGCTTCAGCCCTCACTGGGGAGGTGATGACTTGCTGGCAATTTGAAAATGCAGGGCATGCTCAGGGCCGCAGGGAAAAGTAGCTGAAGAGCTTACTTGGGTAGGCCAAGAAAGCTCACCATTGGGGAACTGTTTGACATTTTTTGGTGCCCTTCCTGACCTCCTCCACAGGGTACTTTGGAGACAGCCTGCACCACCTTTGTGGGTCCTTATCCCTGTTATCACTGGGAAGAACAAATTGCGAAAGTCCTTCCTGGGTGACCCTCTAGACAAAGGCAGCTAGAGACAACAAAGGGACTATAAAAAAACTGCAGAGGTGAACAGTCTGGGACAAAGTTCTGGCAACTTCAGATACCTGGCAGAGGGGGATTTGTCCCCTGAGAAAGGGAGGGGGATAACCAAACTCATGTAAACATGGGAACTTTAAAACAACTAACAAGCAAAAGGCCAGGACAAAATAGAGGCCCAGTAAGACAGGGAAAAAACCTGCAATGTGATTTCACTTTGGCCATATCTTTCTGATAGGATGGCTGAAGCTCAAGAAAATTTGTCTTATTACCAACTGGTTAGAAAATCAAGAAATAGACATCCCAGGGAGGAAATCCAAGAGTTAACATTTTAAAATATTAAAATGTACAGTGTGCAACAAAAGAGTGCAATACAAAAAAAAAAAAAAAAAAAAGAAACAGGAAATGATGGTCCATCCAAAGGAAGAGGATAAAAATTCAGAAAATGTCAAGAAAGAAGATAAGAATGCAGAGATACCAGATGTAGCCTTTAAAAAAGTGATCTTAAAAATGTTTGAGGAGATGAAAGAAAGTACAGAGAAAGAACTATAGAATATCAGGAAAACAGTGAGTGAGCAACATGAGCGTCTAAGGCAAGAGACAGAAATTTTAAAAAAGAACCAAACTGAACTACTAGAGTTGAAGACCACATTAACTGAAATGAAAAATGCCCAGGAGGGCTTCAAGAGCAGACTGGAGCTGGCAGAAGAAAGAATCGGTAGATTGGAAATGAGTCAGGCTGAGGAGCAAAAAGAAATATTAAAAATGAAAATAGTCTAAGATAGCTAAGAGACATCTTCAAGCACACCAATATAGACATTACGGGAGTCCTAGAAGGAAAAGAAAGAGAGAAAGGGGCAGAAGGAATAGTCAAAGATATAATGACAGAGAACTTCCCAAACTTAGCAAAAGACATGAATATGCACATCCAAGAAGCTCAGAGGGCACCAAACAGGATAAATATGAAGAAAAATTTACCCCATCATATATTCATTACACTATCAAATACAAAAGACAAGGAAAGAGTTCTGAAAGCTGCAAGAAAAAAGCAGTGTGTTACATACACGGAAGTCCCAATAAGACTGAATGCCAATTTCTCTGCGGAAACCATGGAGGAAAGAAGGCAGTGGGTTGAAAAGGTAAAAGTGCTGAAGGAAAACAATTGTCAGCCAATAATTTTATATCCATCAAGACTGTCTTTCAAAAATGAGGGAAAGATTAAGACATTCTCGAATAAACAAAAGCTGAGGGAGTACATCATCACTAGATTTGCCCTACAAACAATGCTAAAAGGAGTTCTTCAAACTGAAAGGGAAGGACAAAAGACAGTGGTTCAAAGCAGCATAAAGATATAAAGTTCTGCAGTAAGAGTAATCATTTGGGTAATTATAAATTCCAGTATTATTGTAATGTATTGTTTGGTGTGTAACTCCACTTCTTACTTCCTACACGTGCTAAAATGAAAAGGAATAAAATGTAATGATAAATCTAGGCTTTTGAAGATACAATGTATGAACATATTAGCAGTAACAAGTACAAAAAATGGTGGGGGGTCAGTGGGGTATAGGAAAAGTATGCATGCATGCTAATGATGTGAAGTTGGTAACAAACCAAGTATAATTGTTATATATTTGGGAAGCTAAATTTTAACCTCATGGTAACCACAAGTATAACATATGAAAAATATATCTGGATAGAAATGAGGAGACATTCAATATGGTGCAATACAAGACAGCAAATAAATATAAACGTAGGCTTTAAAAAAGGTTAGGGACAAAAAAAGGTATAAGACATAAAAAGGCTATATAGCAAAATGGCAGAAAGAAAGACCTGTATTATCATTAGTGACATTAAAGGTACAGGCAAAAGGCAAAGAATGGCAGAACAGATAAAAATGCAGGACCCAACTTTATGCTGTCTGCAAGAGACTCACCTTAAAGTCAGATTCAAGTAGGTTGAAAGTAAAAGGATGAAAAAATATATACCATACAAGTAGTAACCCAAAGAGAGCTGGTATGGCTATGCTAATATAAAATTAAATAGAATTCAAGTCACAAGCAGTTACAAGAGACAAAAATGGTCATTACATAATGATAAAGGGGAAAATTCAACACAATGATGTAACAATTATAAACATATATGCACCAAATACAGCCACAAAATATATGAAAGAAATATTGACAGATTTGAAAAGAGAAATGGGCAGTTTAATATTAATAGTAAGAGACTTAAAAACACCACTCTCAATAATGGATAAAACTTCTAGTCAGAAGAAGTGAGGAAGTACATGATTTGAATGAGACACTAAACCAACTAAACCTAATATATATATATATATATATATACATACATACATATATATGGCTGTACCCAACAAAACCAGAACATGCATTCAACTTGAGTGTGCATGGATCATTCTCCAGGATAAAACATATGTTGAATCATAATATAAGTCTCAATAAACTCAAAAATATTGAAATCATACAGTGTATATTCTCCAGCCACAATGGAATGAAGCTAGAAAGTAATACAGAGGGAGAAAGGGAAAATTCACAAATATATGGAAATCAAACAACATACTCTTAAACAACTAATAGATTAAAGAGGAAATCAAAAGCAATATTAGGAAATATCTTGAGGTGAATGAAAATGAAAATACAACATATCAAAATTTTGTGATGCAGCAAAGGCATTGCTGACAGGGAAATTTATAGCTCTAAATGATTATATTAAAAAAAAGAAGAGACTTTTTTATGTATAAAAAAAAGAGAGACTTCAAATGAGAGACCTAACCTTAAAACTGGAAGAACTAGGGGAAAAAAGAACAAATTAAATATAAAGCAAGCAGAAGGAAGGAAATAAGAAGATTAGAAAGAAGGTAAATGAAATAGAATTTTAAAAAATAGTAGAATCAACAATACTAAAAGTTAGTTATTTGAAAAGATCAACTAAATCTACAAAACTTTAGGTAGATTGACAAAATGAAAAACAAAGAAGATACAAATAATGAAAATCAGAAATGAAAAAGGGGTACATTACTACCTGCTGAAACAAAAGGACTGTAAGTGGAAACTATGAATAACTGCATGCCAATAAATTAGATAGCTTAGATAAAATGGACAAATTTTTAGAAACACACAAACTACCTACAATGACTTAAGAAGAAACAGAATGCCTCAAGAATGCCCCATGTTCCATCTATTCTATTCCTCCCTCCCCCTCCCCTCGGGACCCACAGCAAACAACAAGTTTCACACCTTAAAGAACAAATTCATAGTTACATGCAACAACACTGAGAGCTTGACATACTGGTCTGTCCTCCCCTTTTAGGCACTGACTATGCTTTTGAAGACTCCCAACCCTCTATTTGAGAACATAGCAGGACTCCCCAGGATGAGAGTCCAACACCTTCCCATTTATTGTGTGGGTCCCCACCGACTGATACAACACACTATGACACTCACACACTTCCTAAGAGCCTGTCCCACATGCACCCGGTCTTATTAAGTGTATTTGGCTATTTTGTTGGCTTCATTTTGGAAGAAGTTTTGGATCACAGAAGGTTTATAACTGTGGCAGGGGAGTATCATTGGTGTGGGGTTTCAGTGATGGGGATGCATGGGAGGAGATACCTGAGGCATACCTATAAGGCATATGAATGTGTACAAGTGTTCACAGGGCATTGGCAGAGTGGGTGGAGAGCCACACAATAACCTAAAGAATATTGAATTCCCATCCTGGGGGGCTCTGCCACATTCTCTAATGGGACAGCAAGAATCCCCCAAGTACAGGGGCAGTGACTAGTGAAGGAGGATGGACCATTAATGGACTCTTGATACTGATAACTGCATTTATGAACCTTTACTTTCGAAATTGAACTTAGCCTAGTATTAGCCTAAGAGTTACCCCCTAAAAGCCTTCTTGTTGCTCAAATGTGACCTTTCTCTAAGCCAAACTCAGCATATAAATGCATTACCTTCCACCCAGCATGGGCCATGACTCCCCTCCCAGGGATGAGCCTTACTGGCAACAAGGGATTACTACCATGCACCAACTAGCAATGCAACTGGAAAAAGACCTTGACCAAAAGGTGAAAAGGGTAAAAACAAATGAGTTTATATGGCTAAGAGACTTCAAAGTGTTTCAGGATGTCATTCCAGAGGTTACACTTATACCCATCTCAGCAGGATCTCATTGACTGCCACAGTAAATATTACCTCAAATAGCAGGGCTCCTGGGAGGTCTGGAGACATCCAGACACTATAGGCAGGGCAAACACCTCAGGAGTTTGGCACCCTGCCAGTGGGCTCTACTTTGGAATTCATGCTGCTCAGAGTGACAGAGTTGGACGCAGTTGTGGTTTCCCTACACATGGTTCTTTTGTCCCTTCTATTTGAACCTATATTTAGTGCTAGAACTGATAGATGTTTGTCCAAGAGACAGATATTTGGGCTGTTCTTGGGCCAATTTTGCCCTGAATCTCAACAGAATTGCAACACTTACTCTCTAGTTCCTTGGACTCACCCAGGACAGTTAAGGAGATGATGACAGACAATGACCATCCCAGGGAACAGAAAGAATCTGTAACTGCAAGCAAGTTAGTCCCATCCATCTGCCCCATGGGATCTAAGTACCCTCTCAATTAGAGGAGGAGTGGACACCACCATCCCAGAATCCTCAGGATTGGGAAATGACCAATGGACTAGAGTAGACTTACTGTTATTCTACTATAAACTTATTGTGATTCTAGCAATGGAAGAACTTTTATCATTGATGTGGATACAGTGGCCACCAGAGGTTCTAAGGGGAGGGAGAAGGAAAAATGAGTGTAATATGGGGACATTTTCGGGACATTGGAATTGTCCTGAATGACGTTGCAATGACAGATATAGGCCATTATATATCTTTTTTTAAAAATTAAAAAGTATATTAAAAAAATATTTCACAAGGTATAGAAATAAGGGGGGAAAAAGAAGAAATAGAAGATTTCAACAAACAAATTACCAGTAAAGACAGTGAATCAGTAATCAAAAACCTCCCAAAAAAGAAAGCCCAGAACCAGATGGATTCACAGAAGAATTCTACCAAATATTCCAGGAGTTAACTACAATTCTTCACAAATTCTTCTAAAAAATTGAAGAGTCGGGAATATTCCTAAACTCATTTTACTAGGCCAACATCACCCTCATACCAAAGCTGGATAAAGATACCACGAGAAAAGAAAACTGTAGACAAATATGTCTTATGAATACAGATGCAGAAATCCTCAACAAAATACTAGGGAACTCAGTGTATATTAAAATAATTATACACAATGATCAAGTGGGATTTATCCCAAGTATGCAAGATTGGTTCAACATAAGAAAATCAATTAATGTAATTCACCATATTAACATAATGAAAGAAAAAATGCATGATCATCTCAATAGATTCAGAGAAGGCATTTGACAAAACACAGCACCCTTTCTTGATTAAAAAGCACTAAGAGCACTAGGAATAGAATATAACCTCCTCAACATGATAAAAAGCAAATATGAAAAGCACACAGCTAACATCCTACTTAATGATGAAAGACTGAAAGCTTTCCCTCTAATATCAATGTCCACAATGATGCCGACTGTCATCACTGTTATTCAACATTGTACTGAAAGTTCTTGCCAAAAGAAAAAGAAATAAAAGTCATCCAAATTGGAAAGGAAGAAGTAAAATGTTCCCTATTTGCAGATGATATGACCCTATATACAGAAAATCCTGAAAAACTCACAACAAAGCTCATAGAGCTAATAAATGAATTCAGCAACATGGCAGGATACAAGATCAACAGTCCCAAATCAGTATGCTTCTATACACAAGCAGTAAATAATCAGAGCAAGAAAGCAAGAAAAAAAATTCCATTCACTATATCAACTAAAAGAACCAAGTATCTTGTAATAAATGTAACCAAGGATGTAAAAGACTTGTACCCAGAAAACTAGAAAACTTGGCTAAAAGAAATTAAAGTAGACCTAAATAAATGGAAGGATATCCCATGTTCACAGACTTGGTAGACTAAACATTGCTAAGCTACCAATATTAGCCAAAGCAATTTTTAGATTCAATGCTACACAATCAAAATTCCAACAACCTTCTTTGCCCAAATGGAAAAGCCAATCATCACATTTATATGGAAGGGTAAGTGGCCCTGAATAGCTAAAGCCATTTTGTAAAAGAAGAACCAAGTTAGGAGACTCAGACTTCTCAATCTCAAAATTATTACAAAGCCACAGTAATGAAATCAGCATCGTACTGGCACAAGGCTAGACATATAAACCAATAAAATATAATTGAGAACTCAGAAATCAACCCTCAAGTTTATTGTCAACTGATTTTTGATGAGGTGACAAAAACCACTTAATTGATATTAGTCAGCCAAAGGGGTACTGATGCAAAATACCAGAAATCGGTTGGCTTTTATAAAGGGTATTTATTTGGGGTAGAAGCTTACAGTTACCAGGCCATAAAGCATAATTTACTTCCCTCACCAAGGTCTGTTGCCACGTGTTGGAGCAAGATGGCTACCGACATCTGCAAGACTTCAGGCCTTCCTGGGTTTCTCTCTACCTGGGGCTCATTTCTCTCCCTGCTCAGCTCCTCTGCTCTCTCCACAAGGCCAGCTGTAGACTATCAGGCCTCTTCCCAGGGCCTCTGCTGTGTCCAATTGAGCCTTCTCTCCGTCCTCAGTATCTGCTTCTCTATGTGTTTATTTACCAAGCCACAACTCCAAACTCCATTCTCTGCATTCACTGCAGATGCAGTTTCTCTGTGAGTCCTCACCCACCAAGGGCGCAGGGACTCAACGTCCTACTGACAGGGCCCAATCAAAGCCTCAATCATCATTTAATCAAATAAAAGTGAAACCTCTGAATCCAGTATAATCTAATATGCTCAGAAGAACAAACCAGTTCACAATAACAATCCAATATCTATTTTTGGAATTCATAACCAATATTAAACTGCTACAAATACTTTCATCAACAAGTGGTACTGGGAAAATTGGATCTCCATTTGAAATTTAAAAAAGGAGGACTCCCTACCTCACACCACATACAAAAATTAACACAAAATGGATCAAAAACCTTAATATAAAAACTAGGATTATCAAAGTTCTAGAAGAAAACATAGACCCTTACAATGTCCTCTTTATTTTCTAATAATGTTTATGTGTATGTTCTTTCTTTTATCCTTAGAGGATTGTCTGATTTTCAAAGTATAAGCCACTTTAAAAAATAATTCCTATTTTTTATATTACAAATCTACATTTATTTTTTATACCCTTTTAGTTTTTGGTTTAATTCTGCAATTGTCTTGCCATCATTTTCAGTTGAATAATTACATGATCACTATTTAATTATGCTGTTTATCTAGCCATCTATCTATCATTTCTAGAGCTATGAAATCCCTACTAAGCACAGCTTTAGCTATTACTCATTGACTTGAAAAGAAGGACTTTTATTTTAAATATTTTTTGTTTTCTGATATTACATTTTGACAAACTAATTATTTTAAGTGTATACTTTCATTTCTAACATATTTTGGATGTGTTAGACATTAATATGTTACTGAAATCCAATTTGATTTCATCAGGGTTAGAAAATGCGTTGTCTGCATTTGTGGGGAAATGAGAGATAATTCCTTATTGCCTAGTATATGATCTGTATGTTTTTGGGAAAAATGAATATTCCATCTTACAAAGGTACACAGTTCTCTAGAAGTATTAGATCATATTTGTTAATTGTGTCATTTAACTTTTTTATATCCTTACTACTTTTTCCTTCCTGTGGATTTGTCAAATTCTCTTATGAATGCCCATTTCAGCTTTATACATCTTTGAAGCTACTGCAATATCTCTCTCTGCATTTGGAAATCCCATAATTAGAAATAAATTCCTTTGTATCCAAATGGATTTTCATTTTCAAAAATTATCTATGGAAATGACAACAGGCTTGGAAAATGTGATACTTCCAGGTAGACTGGCAAAAACAAGGTACTTCAACCATTTCTCTTCCCTCCAGGGCCTATGTCAGAGTTGGCTATTGATCAAGGTCCTCCTTCCTGCTGAGTCCAGCTGCTACCTTGGAAAATATGCTTGAGTCAGTTCTATCAACTCATCACAGTTTACCCTTCTGTTGAAACCTATTTGCCCTCCCTGCTTAAAACATTATTAGTCAAGGTGAGAAAATAGAATTGATCACTGTCTACCAGGTTCAGAGGGAAAGTCAAATTTATATTTTATCCACCAAGCTATTATTTAAGGGAATAGACCAACACTGTTAAACATGAGAGGTCTTGTGGTGTTGTTATCTATGAGGCCTTCTTGAATACCAAGAATTCAAAATAAACAGCCCTGTGTTAGTGAAGCTATGAAAAATAGAATCTTTCAAAATAAAATTAACCAATTACAGTTCCAGTATAGAATACAAACAATTTGTGCATTCTGATTATAGAAATGGAGACTGTTCCTTGGGAGAAAGAAGTTAAAGCAGCTGACCTGTAACACATTTCTCTAGTGATTACTGGAAGTATATTTATGGGGAAGAAAAAACACTGTTGACCCAATCACAATGGCATTCACACACACACACACACATAAATATTTAAAGATTTATTATAGGAATTGGTTCACATGACCATAGGGATTAGCAAGTCCAAATTCTATAGGGCAGGCCACAAGTTTAAGGCCTCCAACTGATTGGATGAGGAGACTCCTTCTCATTGCTGCAGGCAATCTCTTTTATTGATTGTAAAATAATCAGCCTTAGATGCAATCAATTTACTAATAATTAAAATCCATCTACAAAATACCCTTACAGTAACAATAAACCCAGTGAATGCTTAACCAAACAGCTGGACCCACAACCTAAACAAAACTAAACATGAAATTCACCATCAGCCCACTCCTTGTCAACTTGGCATCCATATGCATCTCCTTAAAGCATACTTAACCTCTAAATAAAGTCATACTTTTTCCTAACGTAATTCACCTGTCCTATGTACAACCAGAAATGAACTAATTCTTTCCCCAGAAGAGGATGCAAGTCCTTAGTGATATTCAACCTTGGCCTTGACAATCTGGAACTTAAATTCTATTAATATAAACTTAATATAACTTGTGTTATAGGAAAAGGGGTTAAAAGAAGGAAGAAAAAGACATTTACTTCATATATATATATATATAAACATATTCATAACACAATAAGAAAGTGATACTCAAAACCATCAAACCAGTCTAATCTTCTTTAAATATGTTAATAACCGAATCCCTTGTTGAATGGACTAATGGTATTTGCTAGAAGGGAAGATCCTTACCTAAAGATACTCTTAACTGAATATCCCTGTGATATGATTGCTTATGGTGGACAAGCCTAGTATAAATGGATTTAAGAAGGATGTTTCCCAAACAATATTATATATGCTATGCAACTCTCTGGAGAATCCAATGAAAATACTTCATCACCAAAAAGTTTCCCCTTGTGTAAGGTTATGGCAAACTTCAATTAGAGGCTATTTATTACTTTGGTCCAAAGAAACTTTGTTCTAATAAGGGAAGGAAGAGTCTGGGGAGCAATACAGGACTTCTGAGACCTCTCTTTCCTTCACTTGGGCCTCTTGATTGCTTCTATATTGAAATTATTAATTAAAATTAATACTGAGTAAGACCACTGATTTGTGTGACTCAGACTTGACAATCGATTCTTTATATTTGCTGAGCATCTAACAAAAAGTTTTTAGCATGGAGTCCAGTAATATCTGGAGCTAATAAAATGCTAGGATCTCAACTTCTTAACATTTCTAGAATTTTAATAATTTATTTATTTAGAGGTACTGGGGCTGGAGATTGGACCCGGGACCTCGTGGGAAGCCGGCACTCAGCCACCGAGCCACATTGGCTCCCCTAAGTTTTTTTTTTTTTTTTCATTTGTTTGCTTGCAGTTTGTTTTTTGGTTTTGTTTTTAGGAGGCACCAGGAACCAAACCCAGGATGCCCCGTGTGGAAAGCAGGTGCACTTGAGTCACATCCACTCTCTCATAATATTATTTTATACTTACAGAAATTTTCAGGAAATCCTTTCCCTTAAAGTGAAGAAATTATAACTAAAATTTAAAAATCCTTTAGTTTCACTTCTAATTCTTTCCCCTCTCTAACCAAAAAATTTATTATTATTAAAAGTAGCAGGGAAGCGGCTGTGGCTCAATCAGTAGGGCTCCCGTTTACCATATGGGAGGCCCCGGGTTCGGTTCCCGGGGCCTCCTGGTGAAGGCAGGCCCGCCCGCACGGCGTGGTTAGCTGACCCAGCGAGCACAAGCAGCAAGGGGGGGATAAATGAATAAATAAATAAAATCTTTAAAAAAAAAAAAAAAAAAGTAGCAAGTATCACAAAAACCCTTTAAAATTATCTGTTTATGAAAGTATATATATATGCTTATCTATATTTATACATATATCCATGTAAATGTGTACTATATACACACACACACATATACAAAGAGAGAGAGAGAGGAGAACACACACACTACAATGACTATTTAACCTTGAATTCTTTAAATGGATAGCAATAATTTTTAATGCTAAATTATTTATTTTAAAAATTACTGTCCAGCTCATTAACAAAGGTTGATTTAGCAATAATAAGATCCATGATAAATACTAAAAGATGGGAAGAACAAGGATTAAATTGAAGTAACCAACAGTCCCTATCTTAATATTTCTTCTCCAACCTGGCACTTTATATAAATTCTTAGAATGTTTTTCCTCCATTCATTCTTTCTGTATTTATTGGGTACGTATCATGTCCCAAGCACTATTTTAAGGACTGATAAAAAAAAGAAGAAAGAATATAGAGAATCTTCCCCCAAGGACAGCAAACAGTCTAGTGAAAAAGATGTAGGTGAATCAGCATGATGTATTGTGAAAGGTAAACGTGAAAGTGATGTATTCTGAAAGAGATTTAAAGTTGGAGGCAGTGACTTGCCTGTGGCAGCTAAGGAAAGCTTTCATGAAGAGGGGCTTTTTCACAAACTAAGGACATCTAATTTATAAATAGGGCAGTTTTAAGACTTCGGCATTACATTATTCAAAATAACACCTTGAATGAGGAACAAATTAAAACTTTTTTATTTTTATTTTTTATTTTTTTAATGATACTTAGATTACACAAATTTTACACAAAAAAAATATAGGGATTTCCATATGCCCTACTCCCCAAACCTCCCACACCCTCCCACATAAACATCCTTCATTAGTGTGACACATTCATTGCAGTTGATAAACACGTCTTGGGGCTTTGCCATTCAGCATGGACCATAGTTCACATTGTAGTCTACACTCTCTCCCACACAGTTTTGCATGGTATGTGATGATATAAAATGGTCTATATCTGTTGTTTCAATGTCAGTCAGGGTAATTCCAAGTCCCGAAAAAGCCCCCCGTATTACAACTATTTTTTCCTCCCCCTGCCCCCAGAGCCTCCAGTGGCCACTGGCTCCACATCAAGGTTGTAATTTCTTCCGTTGCTAAAATCACAACATGTCTATAGTTGAATACCAGTAAGTCCACTCTAGTCCATAGCTCTTCCCCCAATCCCGAGGATTCTGGGATGGTGATGTCCACTCCATCTCCAATTGAAAGGGGGCTTATATCCCATGGAGAAGATGGATGGGACTATCCTGTCTGCAGCTGCAGACTCTCTCTGTTCCCTGGAATGGCTGTTGTCCATTAACATCTCCACACCATTTGTCCTGGGTGAGTCCAACTTCCCAACTAACAAATAGTCAAGAAGGTGAATCACAGTTTCATAGGCAGTTAGCTGACAAAGTTCAAAGAGTATTAGGTAACAAACAGAGATGTGAATTATAGTCCTGGTTCTAACACAGTAAGCCATTTACAAATGACATTGTAAATGATGTGAATATGTGAAGTGGCATAAACTCCCTTGGTTTCTTTTTTTTTTTTAATTAGGTAAATGCTTTTTGGACACAAGAATCAGAATCATAGCCTGGTGCTACCATAGCAGAAGAGAAAAACTGCAGTAACCAAAAGCTAACATAGGAGTCACTGGCTTAACAATCAGCAGGTAGTGAGAAAACTGATATCAGAGTTCAGAAAGATAGCAAAATGTTTAGTAAAACTGCTACTTGTAGTAACCCAGGAATCAGATCACATGCCTTACAAACCTAAAGCTGTAGGAAAAAAAAGGATGGACACAGAACATGACAATATGTGTGGAGTATTATTGGATACTTTTAGCAAAATGTTGAAAGAAAGTGATGAGCTTGGGATAGAATTAGCTGGCATGCAAATAGAAACTAAAGAAAGGAGAGGTTTTTTTATTTATTTATTTATATTTTTAATTTATTCTAAAAGATACTTAGATTACATAAAATGTTACATAAAATAAGGGATTCCCATATGCCCCACTCCCCACACCTCCCACTTTTCCCCACATTAACAACTTCTTTCATTTCGTGTTGTACATTCATTGCAATTGATGAACACATTTTGGAGCATTGCCACTAAGGACTTACTGGTATTCTACCATAGACTGATTGTAATTCTAGCAATGGAAGAAATTATGTCATTAATGTGTAGACAGTGGCCACTGGAGATGCTGAAGGCAAGGAGAGGGAAAGACAGGTGTAATATGGGGGCAATTTTGGGACTTGGGATTGTCCTGAATGACTGCAATGACAGATACAGGCCATTATATATTCTGACATAACCTATAGAATTGAGTGTGAGAGAGTGTAAACTACAATGTAAACTATAACCCATGCTCAGTGGAAAGCAGAAGTTCTTATGCTGGAAACGCAGGCTGCTTCTAGACCCTTGTTAACATGGATTAAAAGAGATTTTGAATGAAAACATTCCCAGTAAAGATGATCATTCGAATGATGCAGGTAAAAATCAAAGAGTTCGACATACATACTTATTGTTAAAACTTTTCAGTGGATTAATGTGCATCATGGAAAGGATTGGATTGGATTGCAGGTAGCCACTTGGAAGCAGCCTAGAGAGAGAGATTGGTGAAGAGAGTGAGAGGTGAAGGGAAAGGGAGAGGTGGAAAGCAATGATCTCAATTTAGGAGACTACTTTGTTTGAGGTTATTAGCCAGTGAAATTTACTGGAATCAAATATATAAGAAGCCTACTCAGGTTTTGAGAGATAGTTACTAGACCTTGAGACTTCAAATGACTCTTTGGCTTTCAAATTTCTGCTGTTAGAAAGCAGAAGGAGAATTCTGTGCAACCCTCTGCAAAAGCCAAGGAGAATAGCAGAAAAAGAAGACTGTCCCAAAAAGCACAATGTAGGGACTTCGAGAACAAATAGAGATCAGAATTAAGACTTAAACATATAAAGGCAGTGGTTATCAGAGGTTCTGAGGAATGGGACAGGGAAGAACAGGTGTAATATGGGGGCATTTTCAGGACATTGGAGTTGTCCTGCATGACACTGCAGTGGCAGATACAAGCCATTGTATATTTTGTCATAGCCTACAAAATGCTATGGGACAGAGTGTACACTATAATGTAAACTGGAATCCATGGTTAGTAGCAATACTTCAATGTGTAGTCATCAGTTGGACAAATGTACCACACTAATGAAGGATGTTGACGTGGGAAAGTGTGGGAGGGCGAGGGAGTGGGACATATGAGAATCCCTTATAATTTTTATGTAAATTTATATAATTTAAAGATACTTTAAAAATTAAAAAAATAATAATAATTAAAAAGAAAAAAAAAGACTTAAACAAAGAAATCCCAGCACCCAGAGGGCCAAAAGCCTGAAAACATCTGCCCTGTAGGATTTCAGAATTGGGACAGACCTGCGTCTCCTGTCTTTCTGCTTTCCAAATGGGTGTTTTATTGTGATTATCCTTTCTTTGTTCCACCACTGCCCTTAGGGATGGATCAGAGGGTCAGGGAGAGAGATGACTTGTTTTTTAATTCACAGCTATCCAGAACCCTATCTGGAGCGCTTTATGGACCTGATGTAGTGACCACTGCCCATCACTGGAGGGTCCTAGACTTTAAAATACATGTGTTGGTTACTTGGTATTTCAGATTATCTCCACTGAAAAAGAGTTTCTTTGATGCACGGGAAGAAGGCAGTAAAGAGTTACATAGTGGCCAGAAGTATGGTATAGTATGGTATGGTATGGTATTTATACATTTACATCCATCACAAAGTCAAAAACAAAAATCTTAAGGGCAACTGATTTTAATAATTATTGCACCTGATGGGTCAGTCATGTTTGAATGAGAAATAATATAAAGACATGCCTGCTTTGTAAAGCAATGTACATTCATTCTATAGAACTTGCTTTTCCTGACTTTGCTTCAGGTGAAATCAATAATTATGTGGTTATCGTGAGGTTTGGCCCCTAATTTGCATTCTAATGATAATAATGATATAAAGTCTTAAACATAAAATAGAAATTGATTCAAAGTGCAGTACATTTGAATATGAAACAACAATCAAAACTTCAGTACACGTTTTCAGGGATGTTACTTTTCTTTGACAGTATTCATCTTTATTAGAAAGGGAAAATCTAAGGAAAATCATAAATTGAAAAAAGCGTTAGATAAGGCTGAAATTTTTTAATATTTTGAAATGCATTTGCATCTCATAGAGTACTTTTTAGACATAAAACTGCTCACAGATCTACCCTTTAATAGCTATCCAGCCTCCAATGTAAACAATCATTATTCTCCTTATACATTCTATATCAACTAAAATATGGTTGCCAGATTTAACAAATAAAATACCAGACAACCAGTTAAATTTGAATTTCAGGTCAATAGCAAGAGTTTTTAATATAAGTGTATCCAAAATATTGCACGGGACATAATTATTCTAAATAATTATCCATTCTTTGTCTGAAATTCACATTTAACTGGCTGTCCTGTATTTTGTCTGGCAGTCCTAACACATACACAGATTTCAAAGAAATAGGATCTACTTAATATTGCAACATAGTTCTCAGTCACTAGATATAATTTTTGCAAGTAACATGATGCTGTAGAAATGTGATAGATAAAATCATATCCCTCACAACACATGATCAAATCCTAACTCCCACTCCTATGGGTGTGAACGCATTTGTAAATAGGATCTTCAAAGATATAGGGTGTTAATCCTATATGACTAGAGTCCTTATAAGCCGAGGAAATTTGGACAAGGAATTAGAAGTCAAAGGAGGAGAAGGAGACAACTTGCCATGTGAGAGTTAGAGACTGAGTTACAGATTGCGAGCAAATCATCACCAGAAACCTAAAGACCTTGGAGAAAGCATGGCCTGCAGATACCCTGATTTTGGATTTCTAGCCTTCAAAAGTGTGAGACAATAAGTTCCCCTTGTTTAAGCCAATCAGTTTATGGCATTTGTCATAGCAACCCTGGCAAACTAAGGCAATAAGTAAACACCTGAGAAACCATTGATTTAAAAACTCTGCGTAGCAATAAAACAGACGCTTTGCAATACTTGGAAAATATTCCAACTTATAAAAATCCCATTGCATCCACACCCAGAGGAAAGACTTGACATGGCAACTAATTTCTTTTATCATACCTAAGTGCTTCGCTACTCAAATCCCCACCTGCATTCTGAAGAAGTGTCCATCTTCATCTTCAGCAACATGCACAAAAGATTTCAAAGTCTTTGGATTCAGTCATTTTCTGTTTCTAGGCTTTAGGGCAAAAGTCCTGGCTAGGGCCTGGAATGACGAGAGTCATGAGAGTGGATGTTTAGAACTGTGACTCAAGTACTACCAGTGCTGAATCCCAGATCCTGAATGGCATTGGGGCCATATCTTCAGTAATGTGTGTGCATGTGTGTACGTGTGTTTTTGTGAAATTCTGGGCTCTCTAAAGCCCAGGACCCTCATACCTAGGTATAAGACGAATAAGACCAATAAAGCTGAGTGCATGTTAATTTATCTCCAAATATCCCCTGCACATTTCAGAAACTCCCTATCAGACCTCTGTTAAATCCTGTGACTAGCTGTGGTCAAAGGAATGTGAGTAGAGGTGATGTGCATCACGTCTATGCCAGAGCATTTCAGAGCTGCTGTGACACGGCTCTCATCTCCTGCTGCAGCCAACAGCAAAGGTCTCTTTATTTGGCAGCACTGCGAGATGACAGGGCCTTCTTCCATAACTCAGTGGAGAAGAACCCCTCACCTGTCCATACTAGACATGTAGCAAAACCCAAAAATATTTAAACTTTTGTTAGGATAAACCAGAAAGATTTTGGAGTTGTTGGTTTCCTTTCCCCACCAAAGCATATCCCAGCATTACCTAAAGAATATCAATCCATGCTTTTAAAGAGCTTTCTGTATTCCAAGATTATTCACATATAAAGTGAATATTTTTAGGAATAGTTTATGATTTATTTACTGTTAAATATTTAATCAGCCTGGAATTGATTTTGGTATAACATATATGGTATATATTTAAGGTTTTATTTCAACAAGCTATCTAATCTAACTTTATTACATAGTTTATTTCACCAATAATTTCAAATATCAATTTTATCATTCACTAAATTAGGGCTCACAAACTTTGATCCACAAGTTAAATCTGTCCTGCTGCCTGTTTTTCTGTAAATAAAGTTTTTTTTGGAACAGAACCATGCTCATGTGTTTACATAGTATCTATGGTTGCTTTGATGCTATGGCAGAATTGAGCAGTTGTCAACAAAGACTGCATGACCTGAAAATCATAAAATCTTTGTTCTCTTGCTCTTTAAAGAAAAAGTTTGCCAAGCCTTGCACTAATTTACAAAATATTCTTGTGACTACAGATACTCTGTAGTATCTTCCATTGTTTTTTGTACCAATGCAATGATGGTGTAATTACTTAAATTTAAAATATAACTTTTTTATGATCATTTTTCTATTCCAACGAGAAGAAAAATATACATTATTCCTTATGCCTCTTAATTTTTAGTCCTTTTTATACCTTTTGCCATAAAGTTACTTATGTGGTGTTTTCATCACATCTTGTTCTCCTAAAACTCGTCTACTTGTTTATGCATTTATTTCACATATGGAATTACGTGGGTGTAATCATGTAGATGTATGTATATGTGTGTGTATATGTACATTTTACAAAAACTGTAAAAAGAATCACATATTCATATTCATGTTTAACCTACTTTCACCTCTCCACATAATTGTGTGTGCTTTTGTGTTTTTCTTCACATCTCATTGTGATTAACAGCTCTACACACAGTATAAATATTACTAGAGTTAGACATAACAATTTTCTCATATGTTTTACTCTTTTAAATACTACTTAAAAGAACATCTCTACATACTTCTATATAGCTACCTAGCTGGTTCTTACATATACACAAAATTAAAAGTGGAAATCAAGTAAAGGAAGTACTCTATTGTAAGCTTCTTAGACTATGCATGAAGTGGTGGGCTGTCACTTGTAAGCAGACTATGGTAATTTATAAATTTGTGCTGTACACCCTAAAGCAACCACTTAATTTTTTAAAAGGGGTTTAGATAATAAGATCATAAATAAGATAAAACTGTTGTATTAAAATAAATGTAAAAGAGACCATAAAAAGTGGGGAAGGGAAAAAAATACAGGTCAAACAGAAAAAAATAGCAAGATATAATAAAGACTATATAATATAGACTTAAGCATAATCATATCAATAGCCACATTATATGTAAATAGTCAAACCACTGCAATTAACTGGTAGAGGTTGTAAAATTGTGTGAAAAAGCAAGAATTAACTGTATGTTGCCTACATGAAATGCACTTTAGATATAAAGACAACTAGGTTAAAAGTAAAAGGATGGGAAAAATTTATACCATGCTAACACTAGACAAGGAAAGCTAGAGTGTCCATATTAACTTCACACAAAACAGATTTGGAGGAAAAAAGAATTACCAGGGGTAGAGAATGTCACTCCTTAATAATGAAGGGGGTCAATTCATCAACAGTAAATAACAACCCCAACCATATATGTGCCAAAAACTAGAGCTTTATAATACGCGAATCTAAAACTGATAGACCTGCAAGGAAAAGTAGACAAATCTACAATTATAAAAAAAATTTTTAATATCATTATCTCAATAATTGATGGAACAAGTAGACAGAAACATAAGTAAGGATATGGAAGATGTGAAAAATACTATCAACACATACTTGACCTCACTGGCATTTATAGAACACCGCACTCAACAATGGTAAAATTCATTCTTTTCAAGTACATTTGGAACATTCACTAAGGCAGACCATATTCTCGGCCACAAAATAAGTCTCTATAAATATAAAAGGATTTCTTCCCTTACATTCTAAAAGAGTTCAGATCAAATCATACCAATACCTTTAGACTTAGAGATATAAATTTAGGAAAATGTTGAGTATGGAAGTGGAGGAAAGCTGAGAACTTCAAGAATTAGAAAATAATACAAAAGGAATGCGTGAGATGCAAGAAAAATGAAATACAGACATTTGGAAATATGTAGGTAAATCTAAATACCTGTATAATAATAATATCTAATTTGTTGACGAGAAAAGGTCAAAGTTAAAAGGTTTTTTGGTAGGGGGATAGGATTAAAATATTAACTTTAGGCATTACTAAATATCTATTTTAAAATGTCAAGGCTAATTACTTTAAAAATATGGAGTATAATTTCCAAATCTGTAGAGGAAAAAATGAATAAGAAATAAAGAAAAAAATTAAAATATATGACGAGATAACAGCAAAGGTCATATAAAGTAAGTGGTCCTGAGGCAGGCTGGTTTAGGGAATGGGAAGACAAGTCTAAAACCTGGCAGAAAACCATGGCTATGAAACACGTGACCATGGAACCCTGCCTGAAACCCCCCTGAGGGAAAGACCCCTGAAGAAGGCTGCTGGAAGAACCCAGCATGGGAAATCCAGTTGTAACAAGATTTCATCCCAGATCAAGGGAAAGCCCCAGATATCCTCAAGGTGCCTCATCATTGGGCCCCCTGGGGAACCGACGGATGGGGTAATCAATCAGAACAGCAAACAGCTGGGACCCCTCCCCCAAACATCAGCAAGGGGAGGAATAATTAATAGCTTAAAATGTAACCACACAACTCGAAACTCTCTCTGCCTGTAGCAGTCTGAACCTACACCTGAGGATCCGTGATCTGTTATTTTCCTCCATTTCTATTCTCTTCTCCCATTTTTCTTAATAAACTACTAGCCTACCTAAACCGACAGGTTCTTAAATTCTTTTGTGTAATGTAGCCAAGAACCTAGAGGAATCCAACTTCAGTACAATTAGGCATGTATGTAAAAAGTCAATATATACCAAAAATATATCAGGAGATTACTATCCAAAACAAATGGTACAATTTTACATAGATCAGAAAAATAAAAATTTAACAGAGAAAACATCATTAATAATAAAGTGAGTCACTACCTGATGATAAAATATTTAATTGCAGGAAACATAGTAATTATAAATATCAAAGGGACCCAAAAGCAAAGTTTCAAAATAATTAAGGCAAAATTTAATAAACTTACAGGGAAAAATACTGGAAATAATACACTATCAACCAGGAGATTTCAACACAGTTCTTTCAATTTTTGTCAGGCAGTCAAAAATGTTATAAAACTATAGAAGATTTGAATAAAATAAGAAAATAATTGAATTAATAGAAATGTAGCCCACATTTAGAAAACACAAAATTTTTCTCAGCTATAAATGGAATATTTATAAAAACTGACTTCTTATTTGACCACAAAGCATGTTCAAGATATATATAAATTTCAAATAATTCTTTTATAAAAAATATGCTCCCTGAGAAAATCAGTTAAACCAAAAATTGTAGAGGGTGATAGAAAACATTCACACATTTGGAAATTAAAATAAAAACATGCATTTAGACAACCAGCAAGATGGCGGCAGTGTAAGGTGCTCCTAGAATCTGCTTCTGCTACAGGGCAGTTAGTAATCACCCAAAGCCAACTAAAGGATTTGTTTGGGGCTCCAGGAGACCAGAAGTGCATCCTGCAGCATCTTTGAAAGAATGGAAGGAGGAGACTGCCCATCTGCAGAGAAGATTCGTAAGTAGAACACTTCACGCCCCGGAGTCACAAGCTGCCTCGGGAGCTGTTCCAAAGCTGGAATTGGAAGCTCCTCTTCCCAAAAACGGGGGCGGAAGACACGGTTGGGCACCAACTTCAGCCACTGAGTAGTAAATTCGGCGAGCTAAAGTATAACCCTAAGAATAGCTAGTTTGGACCTGTCCAAGTCAGAAAGAGGCCGGTGGCCGCCATCTTAACTCCACGCCTGACACAAGGGGAAGCGGGGCTGACTGAAAACCACAGGCCTGGTAGGGACCGGCTTTTTTTCCATCCAGATCAGATTGTAGCTGGAGCCTAAGCCCCAGGTCCACCTCAGGCAGGGAGGAAGCTGAGGGGGGATGGGGGAGTTGTGCCAGCCCCTCCAGGAGGCCATGCTGCGGAGGCCCCTGATCATCCTACTTTGGCAGCACAAGCCACCCCAGGAGTTATTCTGTGGCAGGAATTGGAATCTCCATTTCCCCAAAACAGGGAAGAAGAGACGGTTGGCCCCTGATTTCAGCTACTGATTAGTCAGTTCGGCTGGCTAAAATATAACCCTAAGAACAGCTGAATATTGAACCTGTCCAAGTCAGAAGGAGGCTGGTAGCCACCATTTTGACTCCACCCCCAGCATGAGGGTAATTCGGGCTGACTGAAAATCATGGCGATGGTAGAAACCGATTTCTTTCACCAAGATTGGCTTGCAGCCCTAGCCTAGGCTTCAGCCCCACCTCTAGAATGGAGGAAGCTGGTAGGCCATGCAACAGCCTATCCAGGTAACTGCAGGTACATTTGGCTGACACAGAATGAATAGTCGGAAGTCTACCAGGGCAACTGTGGTCATCTAGGACCTGCACTACATAGATTGCTGCCCACATCTGCAGCTCCATACCCGCCCCAGGCAGGGGAAAAAGGGGCTTGAAGTTTCATCAGTCTCTCTTGGCAACTATAGTCTACGCCTGCATGACATGGATTATTCCACACAGCTGTGGCTCTGTCCCTACCCCTGGCAAAGGAGAAAGTTGGGAGAAGTTTCATCAGTCCTTGGGACACTGAGAGCAGCTTGAGCCTCCACAGCTTACAGCACCAACTACATCCTTGGCTCCTACTACACAACCAACAAGAGAGAAAGGGCAGGAAACCCTAAACTAAAGAGAAAAACTGCACCCAGAATAAATACTCTAGTAAGCCAGATGCCAAGACACCAACAAAAAAAATTACAATCCACACCAAGAAACAGGAAGATATAGCCCAGTAAAAGGAATAAGATAAGCCTCCAGATGACCTAAAGGAGTTGAGAAAACTAATCATAGATGTTGAAACAAATCTCCTTAATAAATTCAATGAGATGGCTAAACAAATTAAGGATATTAAGAAGCCGTTGGATGAGCACAAAGAAGAATTTGAAAGCATACCTAGAAAAATAGCTGATCTCGTGGGAATGAAAGGTGCAATAAATGGAATTAAAAACACACTGGAATCATACAATAGCAGATTTGAGGAGGCAGAAGAAAGGCTTGGTGAGCTTGAAGAAATGGCCTCTGAAAGGGAACATACAAAGAGCACAAGAAGAAAAGATTGGAAAAACTTGAATAAGGTCTCAGGGAACTAAACGACAGCAAGAGATGGGCAAACATATGTGCCACTGGTGTCCCAGAAGGAGAAGAAAAGGGAAAAGGGGCAAAAGAAATATTTGAAGAAATAAAGATTGAAAATTTCCCAACCCTATTGAAGGACATAGATATCCATGTCCAATAAGCATGACATACTCCAATCTGAAAAAATCCAAATAGGCCAACTCCAAGACACACCATAATCAGAATGTCAAACGCCAAGACAAAGAGCGAATTCTGAGAGCAGCAAGAGAAAAGCAATGCATAACATATAAGAGATACCCAATAAGATTAAGTGCTGATTTCTCACCAGAAACCATGGAGGCATGAAGACAGTGGTAGGATATATTTAAGACACTGCAAGAGAAAAACTTCCAGCCAAGGATCTTATTTCCAGCAAGACTGTCTTTCAAAAATGAGAGCGAGTTTAGAATATTCACAGATAAACAGAAACTGAGAGAGTTTGTAACCAAGAGACCAGCTTTGTAGGAAATACTAAAGGATGTACTACAGCTTGAAAAGAAAAGACAGGAGAGAGAGGCCTGGAAGACAGTCTAGAAATGAAGATTATATCAATAAAAGTAATTAAAATTGTGAAAAGAGTGGTGAAAATAAAATATGACAGATAAAAACCAAATATTCAGGAGTAAACTTAACCAAAGATGTAAAGCACTTGTATTCAGAAAACTATAACTAATTGTTAAATGAAATTTTTAAAAGACCTAAATAATTGGAAGAACATTCCATGCTCACAGATTGGAAGACTAAATATCATTACAATGTCAATTCTACTCAAATTGATATACAGATTCAATGCAATTCCAGTAAAAATTCCACCAGCATTTTTTAAATAAATGGAAAACATGATTATCAAATCTATTTGGAAGGGTAAGGGGTCCTGAATAGCCAGAAACATTTAAAAAGGAAAACCAAAGTTGGAGGGCTCTCATTTCTGAACTTTAAGTCATATAACCAAGCTACAGTGGTAAAAACAGCACATAGACCAAAAGAACTGAATCGATGGTTCAGAAACAGACCCTCACATCCATGATCAAGTGACTTTTGACTAGCCTGTCAAGCCCACCCAACTCAGGCAAAGCAGTCTATCCAACAAATAGTTTTGAAAAAAAACTGGATATCCATAGCAAAAGAAGGAAAGAGGACCCCTATCTCACACTTTATACAAAAATTAACTCAAAATGAATAAAAATAAATAAATATAAATGAAAGAACCATAAAGCTTCTAGAAGAAAATGTAGGAAAATATTTTCAAGATCTAGTGGTAGGTAGTGGATTCTTAAAGGAGATAAGACATGGACTGAAATGGACTACTGATATTGTATGTAGAAGTTTTAATTAGCTTTACTATAAAAGTGTGGAAATGTACAGAGTTGATGGTAACACATTATAGTGAGTAACAGCTGGTTTATAAATCGGGCTGTGGCTGAAAATGGTAGTCTAGGATGAAAATGCCAATTGACAGAAAGAGAATAATCTAGGGACTGAATAGCACAGTAAACCTAGAAGTAGTTGAGAATTGTGGTTGATGGTACAGATGAAAGAATGTCCTTTGTGAGCTGGAGCAGATGTACATCACTGTTGCAAGGTTGTGGTAATGTGGAGAGGCATGGGAAAAATACAACTGGAGTGACCTATGGACTGTGGTTAACAGTAATAATGGAATATTCTTGCATCTATGCCAAAGATGTACTGTGTTGATAATGGGGGAATTTGGAGACTGTGTGCCAAATGTACTCTATGGACCTGGTAATGGTGAGATGATATTATCTCATAATCTGTGGCAAATGTTCTACCACAGTGTGGTGTGTTGATAGAGGGGTGTTGTTTGGGAATTCTGCACATGTGCATGGTTTTTTTGTAAGTTTATAACTTCTGCCATAAAGATATATTTTTAAAATGATAGTAGGGTGGTTTTGGGGGAAAATATACCAAATGTAAGATAAGGACTATAATCAGCAGTAAGAGTTTGACAATATTCTTTCATAACTTGTAACAAATGTCTCACAACAATGCAAGGTGTTGGTGGAGGGTTGATATATGGGACCCCTGTATGATGTTATGAATGTTTGCTTTGTAAGCTCACAACTTTTATTATATACTTATTGTTTATGTATGTTCATGTATAAAGGATATAATAATAATAATAGAGTGGGTTGGGGGAATATATTTTGGTTAGTAGTAATATTTTGAGGATGCTCTTTAATCAGTTAAAAATGTTTAACAACAATGCAAGGTATTTGTGGTAGGGTGAGGCATGAGTGCACTGTATGATGTTTTGTATGTTTGTTTTGTAAGGTCACAACTATTGCTATACAGTTATTGTTTATGTATGAGTGATATACTTCAATAAATTTTTAAAAAACATTTTTAAAACATTCATTTAAACAATGTGTAAATTAAATAATTTACTGCAAATGAAAATCTCATCTGTTGAGTACAGCCCTCTGATTACACTTTGATGGAGTATAAGATAGATATATCAGACCAAAATATATCTTGCTAAAAATAGGTATAAAAGCTTGATTTAAAAATTGTTTGAATGCTTTGGAGAGCAACCAAGGCAGCAAGGAGTTGAGGGCCTGAAATCTTGAAGAAAGAGAAAATGCAGAGAGATGAAGTTATGAGCATCATGTATTAATTATAATTAATTCCATGGTATTTATGAATTTTATATCAATGTTAATAAAAAAGATTAGCTTATATTTTTCCTCTTACTTATGTCCTTATCAAGTTTTGCCACAAAATTTATGTAGGTGTCCTGATATGACTTAGGAAATCTTCAGTACCCTTCTGTTTTCTGAGTGTTTGTGCAAGATTTGTGTTATTCTATCTTGAAAGTTTAAGAAGAATTACCCAGTGAAGACTTTTCAGCCTGAAATTGAAGTTTTAAAATTGTGGATTCAATTTTACTAATAGATGAAAGACAGTTCAGATAATCCATGTTTTCTTGGGTCAATATTTCTAATTTGTGTTTTTCAAGGGATTTTTCCAATTGACAAAATTAAATAGCATAAAGATTTTCACAATTTTCACATTTTTTTTCAGATTTTAATAGATGCACTATAATTATAAATTCCCATCTAAGCACAACCTAAGTTATATATCACAATTTTTGTTATGTTGTGTTTTCATTAATACCCAGTTCAAGAAGTTTTCTAACTTCCATTGTTACTTCATTAATCCAACTCAACTATTGAAGGATTTGTGCAGATATGTTTTTTAATAGTCTCTTCTAGGTTAAATTCACTGTGGTCTGAAAATTTATTCTGTATGATTCCAATTCATTGAGATTTATTGAGATTTGCTTATGGCTTTGCATTTGATAATTTGGGTAAATGTTTTATGTATACTACAAAAGAGAGAAAATATTTGGGAACCATCTCTCTGATAGGGGTCTAATATCCAACATATATAAAGAAATCCTACATCTTGAAAATAAAAAGACAAACATCCCATTTTAAAACTGGGCAAGTGATTTGAATATACATTTCACCAAAGAGGAAATACAAATGGCTATAAAACACAAAAGATATTCAACACCACTAACTATTATGGAAATGCAAACCAAAACTACAATGAGATATCATCTTACACCATTAGACTGGTGGCTATTAAAATAAAAACAGAGGGCTACAAGTGTTGGAGAGGATGTGGAGGAAAGAGAACACTTATCCACTGCTAGTGAGAATGTAGAATGGTGCAACCATCGTGGAGGACAGTTTGGCAGTTCTTCAGGAAGCCAAATATAAAACTGCCATATGATTCAGCAATCCCACTGCTGGGTATATAACCAGAAAATTTGAAAGCAGGGATACAAACAGATTTATGCACACCAATATTCATAGCAGCATTTTTCACTATTGCCAAAAGTTGGAAGAAACCCAAATGTCCATCAACAGATGAATGGATAAGCAAACTGTGGTATATACATACAATGGAATATTACTAAACTGTAAGAAGGAATGCAGTATTAACACACTGGATAACATGGTGAATCTTGAAGACCTTATGTTGAATGAAGCAAGCCATGCACTGAAGGACAAATATTACATGACTTCATTGATATGAATTAAACAAATTGAGCAGGCTCATAGAGCTAGAGTCAGGAAAATAAGTTTACAGGAGACAGAAAGGGAGTAGAGGATGGTGAGCTAATGCCCATATGGGCAAAATCTACAATAAAGTGGAAGGGTGTAGTTGTGCAGTGGATGAGTGTGACAGTGGTGCAATGATGTGATTGGGTTTGGCAGTGCTGGTCTGGGAGGAGGTGTAGGGTGGGGGAATTGGGTTGGACTATCCATGGACCTCGGGGGAGGATCAGGGGAAGGAACAGGTGAACTCTGGGGATTTGCAATTTTTGTGGTAAAAACTACAATATTGGGAATGTTCTTTTAGAAAATATGGCAGGGGAGAGTCACTGGTATAGGGCATTGGGTGTTCGGGGGGTATGTGGGGCAGGGCATACCTGGGGCAGGCTTCTATGGAATATGTAAGTGTTATTCTTGTCATAGTGTGTTATATCAGTGTGTGGAGACCCACACAACAAATGAGAAAATATCAAACTCCCATCTTGGGGTGTCCTGCTATGTTCTCTATTAGAGGGACAAGAATTCTTTGAGAACATAGGCAGTACCTGATAAAAGAAAAGAGACCAATATGTCAAACCCTCAATATTATTGCAAGTAACTATGAATCTTATTCTTCAAAAATTGAAACTTAGTGGTTACCGTAGGTTCCAAGTGGAGGGGGAGGGAAGAATAGATGACACATAGGGCATTTTTAGAACATTAAAATTGTTCAGCATGATCTTGCAATAATGGATACAGGCCACTTCAAGTTTTGTCAAAACCTGTAAAAGTATACAATCCAAAATGTAAACCATAATGTGGACCATTGGCCATGGTTGGTAGCAATGCTTCAAAGTTTGTACATCAATTGAAATAACTGTACCATCCACATGTAAAGTGTTATTTATAGGGGAGAGGGGGAAAGGGAGAGGGCGTTGGGTATATGTGAATCCCCTATATTCTCTATGTGACTTTTCTGTATCCTAAAGCTTCTTTGAAGAGAAAATGAAAATAAAATAAGACACAAAGGGAATAGATGGAAGAATATGTCACTGTACAAACAGAATAGATCTTACAGAGATGAAAGACACAAGGTCTAAAAAATTTTTAATTGTTTTATTATTTCAAATTTTTAAATTTTATTGCTTATTTTTTAAAAATTATTTCCTTTTCTTATTAATTTTATTTGGTTATTTTGTTGGCTTCATTTTTGGAGAGGTTTTGCATCACAGAAGGGTCACAACGGTGGCAGGGGAAGATCACTGGTTCAGGGTGTCAGTGATGGGGAAATGCATGGGAAAGGGTTCGCCTGGGGCATGACTTTAGGGCATATGAATATGTTCAAGTGTTCATGGGACATTGTCTCAGTGGGTGGAGATCCACACAATAACCGAAAGAATATTGAATTCCCATCCTGGGGAGTTCTGCTACATGCTTTACTAGGACAGCAAGAATCCCCCAAGTGCAAGGGCAGTGGCTAGTGAAGAAAGACAGACCATTATGCCAGGCCCTTGATATCGATGATCATGCTTACAAAACTTTTCTTGTGAAGTTGAAACTTAACCTAGTATTAAATACTGCCTAAGAGTTACACCCTGAAAGCCTCCTTGTTGCTCAAATGTGGCCTCTCTCTAAGCCAAACTCAGCATATAAATGCAATACCTTCCCCCCGGTGTGGGACATGACTCTTGGGGTTGGTCCACCCTGGCACCAAGAGGTTATAACCAAGTACCAATTAGCAATGCATCTGAAAAAAGCTCTTGACCAAAAGGGGGAAATGGTAAATACAAATGAGTTTATATGGCTCTAGCAGTTTTTGTCTATGAATTCCAAAAATAGATATTAGATTATGTTTGTGTGCTGGTCTGTTCCTCTGGGCTTATTAGATTGGATTGGATTCAGAGGTTTCAATTTTACTTGATTAAATAATGATTAAGGCTTTGATTGGGCCACATCAGTCCCCTTGGTGGGTAGGGACTCACAGAGAAAATTACATGGCAGAAGATAAAGTTAGTGTTTTGATCCTGGAGCCTGGGAAGTAAGCACACAGAGAAGCAAATATGTGAGGAAAGAGAAAAGGCTCCATTAGACACAGCAGAGTCCCCGGGAAGAGAGAAAAGCCATTCACTTGACAGTTTACAACTGGCCTTGTGGAAAGAGCAGAGCAGCTGAGCCCAGAGAGAAATGAGCCCCAGGAGAAAGACAAGACTTGTTGTGGCCTGTGGCTGAGATTGGACCATAGAGCCTTGGGAGGAGGTAGAAGACTGAACCCTCGCAGACATCACCTGTCATCTTGCGTCAACATATAGCAATAGACTCTGGGTGAGGAAGTACCTCTTATGGTACCTTGAGTTGGACTCTTTAGGGCCTTGTGACTATAAGCTTCTACCCCCAAATAAATATTCTTTATAAAAACCAACTGATTTCTGGTGTTTTACTTCAGCACCCCTTTGGCTGACTAATACAGAATTTGGTACCAGAGAGCAGGGAAGTGCTTTTACAATTACCAAAATGGTGGAATGGTTTTATAAGTGGGTAGGGGGTATTTTTTGGAGGAATTGTGAAATGTTTGATAGAAAAGGCCAGAGTGCTTTGAAGAAACTTTTTATGATGCCTTAGAAGTAAATGATGAAACTACTATTGGAAACTGGAGGAAAGGTGACCTGTGTTTTAAAGTTGCAGAGAGCTTAGCAAGATTAACTTCTGATATTTTATGGAAGGCAGAATTTGAAAATGGTAAGACTGGGCATTTAGCTGAAGAACTTTCCAAAGTAAACTTGGAGAATGTGGCTTTGCTTCTCCTTGCAGCTTATAGTAAAATGCTAAAAGAGAGAGATAAGTTGAGAACTGAACCGTAGGGCACAAAGAAAACAGAAACTGATTCTGGAACTTCCAAGTCTCTGGAAATCAAGCCCCCAGATGATAGTACCCCATTTGAGGACTTATATAAACTTGGAACTGGTAAAATCAGAATTGAATATGCAGTTATCTAGGAAAGACTTGTGGAAAATCTTACTGTCCGATGGCTTGGACTCCCGCTTCATGCATGCTAAACAACAACAACAAAAAAACCTTTTGAGGGAGTTGTATGAACAAAATTGCTGTCAGCCTGGAATAAAAGGGACATGGAAGAGAGAGATTGAAGGGGAAACAGCTTTAAGAAGAAAACCATGGAAGCTGAGATCTGGAATTAAGACATTTCTTCGGGCCAAGAGAGGAACCCCACCCATGTATACAGAGAGAGTTAGTTTGCCCCAGCAGTTGAAGAGGGTGGATGCTCCTGCCCAATGTTCAAGGACAGTTTTGCTGTCCTAAGGTACAGAGAGGGTGGAGCACATTCACCAAGGATTAGGGAGGTTAAGGTCACCACCCCATAGGTCTAAGATGGGTAGGCCTGTCCCCCATGGATTAGGGAAGGCCAGGCCGCCAACAAGTATGCCAAAGTTTAGGGAGGATGGTGTCTTCACTTCACTGTCCTAGGGGGGGTTAAGACTCTAACCCAAAGATTGGGTAAAGTGTGACAATCACCCCAATGTTCGTGGAGGGTGAGATCTAGAGCTTTGTAGACACCCAGGTGCCTGATGAGGGTGGAACCAAGAAAATGGCAGTTGGGCAAGCCTATGGAAAGGGTGGGTCCTCATAAGGTCCTAAAGAGAAGAAACCATTGTCTTAAGAATGACTCTCAGCCTTTGAAATTGAACAGAGTATGCCCTGCAAGTTTGCAAAACTGTAGAAGACCCATGACTCAGGTTTCCTCGCAATTTCTCCTTATAACAACGAAAGTATTTATCCTTTGTCTGTCCATTTGTGCATTGGAAGCAGATAAATTGTTTTGTAAGTTTCAGAGGTCTACAGCCAGATGGGAATTTGCCTCAAGACAAATTGTATTTCTTTAGCTGACTGTAATATGATTCTGTATTTAGCATTGTACTGATTTAAGGTTTTTTTCAATATTGTAGTGTCTCTTTGGAATTACAGTTCACAAAACTGGAATTACCAGTTCAAAAACATTTCTGGTATTTTGCATCAGCACCCCTTTGGCTGACTAATACAATGGCTAAGAGACTTCAAAGTCAGGAGATCATTCCAGAGGTTACGCTTATGCTAGTCTCAGCAGGAGCTCATTGACTGCCACAGCAGTGTCTCAAAGAGCGGGGTTCCTGAGGGCAGACAGCCCAAGAATTTGGGCCTTACTTTGGAATTTCTGCTCCCCAGTGTAACAGAGTTAGACTCATTTATAGGTTCTTTATACCTGGCTTTTCTGCCCCTTTTACATGAACCTATAATTAGCACTATACTTGATAAGTATATGTCCCAGAGACTTAAATCTTTGATCCATCCATGTGCCATAAGTTGTGACAAGACATTTAATAGCCTGTATCTGAATTTCAGCAGAGTTGCAACACCTACTCTCCAGTAGGTGTTCATTGGACTCACCCAGGACAACTACTAACAAGGAGAGGAAGATGGACAATGCCCATCCCAAAGGAACAGAGAGTGTCTGCAACTGCAAGCAAGATAGTTCCATCCACCTGCCCCATGGAATCTAAGCTCCCTCTCAATTAGAAGCAGACTTGGCATCACCACCCCCAAATCCTCAAGATTGGGGAACGAACAATGGACTAAAATAGACTTACTACTCTATTATAGAATTAATATTATTATAGCAATGGAAGAACTCTTAGCATTAATATAAAAGTAGTGGCCACCAGAGGTTCTAAGGGATGGGAGAGGGAAAAATAGGTGTAATATGGGGACATTTTCCTGACATTGGAGTTGTCCTGTATGATATTCCATGATGGATACAGGCCATCGTATATTTTATCATAACCTACAAAATTGTGTGAGACATCATGTAAACTATAATGTAAACTGTAGTCCATAGTTAGTAGCAATGCTTCAATAAATGTTCATCAATTGCAACAATTGTACCACACTGTTGAGGGATGCTGCTAATTTGGGAAAGTGTGGAAGAGGAAGGGAGTGGGGCATATGGGAATCCCTTACATTTTTTAAACATTTATGTGATTTAAAGCTTCTTTAAAAATAAAAATAAAAAATTAATTAAAAAAAAAGATCCCATGAGGCAGTTGTAACACCCATCCTAGAAGCCTCAGAATTGGGGAATGAACAATGGACTAGAGTAAACTTACTGTTATTCTGCTATAGATTTATTGTGATTCTAGCAATGGAAGAATTTTTATCATTGATGTGGAGGAAGTGACCACCGCAAATTCTGATTGGAAGGAGGATGAAAATAGGTGTAATATGGGGGCATTTTCAGGACTTGGGAATTGTTCTGAATGACATTAAAAAAAAATGACATTGCAATGACAGATATAGGTCATTATATGTCTTATCATAACTTATAAAATTGTGCGGGAGAGGGTGAAAACAATAATGTAAACTATAATCCACGCTAGTGGCAATGCGTCAATATGTGTTCATCAATTGTAACAAATGTACCACACTAATGAAGGATGTTGTTAAAGTGGGAAAATGTGGGAGGGATAGGGAGCAGGACATATGGGAATCCCCTATATTTTTTAATGTAACAGTTATGTAATCTAAGTATCTTTAAAAAACTTTAAAAAGTATATATATATATATATATATATTTTTTTTAAAGAATGTGCATACTGCAGTCTGAAATGCTGCTTTATTATTTGGTTTTTCAGTCTCTTACCTTGAGAAATTTAAGAATTGGCAAATATATCTTAAAGGGAAAATGGCACCATAAATACTTTACCTTTTTTTCTAGGAAATTGGCCTCTCAAATCCTCTCTTAATCCTACACTATGCTAATCCTGACCTCCAGTTTTCATTTTTTTTTAACTCCAGCCCCATTAGACTAACAAAAGCTCTTTATTGTCAGCCTCTTGGTACTATTCTGCATATGAACTAGCAAAGGGCTTGAGGAGAAAAACAGTGAAGAAAGTGGGTTCATAACTTCCTTATCTTTTAGTGATTTTTTAAAAAAAATAGGAAGTTAAGAATTGGATTGAAATTTCTTAACCTGATAAAAGGTATTTAGAACAAAATCTATCGTATCAACAGGTGAAATATTTGAAGTTTTTCCCCTAAGATTGTGAATGAAATAAAGATGGCTGCTATCACCACTTCTGTTCAAAATTGTCCTATTAGTCCCGCTGTCTGGATGTCTCTGGGGCCCCCAGGAGCTGCCCTTCTTGAGGCACTGGTTACAATGGTGATCCATGCTCTAGAACATACTAAGATTTGATTTTTGGTCCTCCTATTCAGTTGTTTCTCTCTTTCCTTAGTATTTTCTCATTTCTCTTCTAAGACGCTCAAGTACTCCAGAGGCTGTGAATCCAGAGCTTATTCTTACTTGTATTTATTCTGTGTCAACATTTTCTCCAATGTATCTCCAAATTCTTACCTTGATGTTTGATGCTGTTATTGATGTGGACATTCATAACCTATATTCTTTTTTTTTTTTTTTTAATTTATCCCCCCTTGCTGCTTGTGCTTGCTGTGTCCATTTGCTGTGTGTTTTTCTGTGTCTGCTTGTATCCCTTTCTTGCATCATCTTCCTGCGCCAGCTCATGGTGGGCTGTCAGCTCACCATGCCACACGAGCCAGCTTGCCTTCACCAGGAGGCCCTGGGAATTCAACCCAGGGCCAACCAGTTGAACCACATCTGCTTCCCCATAACCTACATTCTTAAATTCCTATAATCTAAAGGATTGCAGATTGCACGTCTGGTCTTTCAAAGTAGGCAAGTGGAGGAGAGTAACTGGAGGTTTCCCAAGGAAATGTTACAGAGGTACAAAAGTCCTGCTAGCATGGGAAACATCAGAGGGGACTTCAGACCTTCAGGTATGGGAGGAAAAAAGCTGAGACACAGGGAATTGGTTGTCGGGAGTCAGATCCAGAATCTTTGTCTTTTAATATGTGTGCATATGTTTGGGTGGTTATGTGAGTGATATGGAAGAAGAAGAGGAGAGAAGAGGAAGAGGAAATGAGAGAGGGAGAAAAGGAGAGAAAAGAGAGAGAGGAGAGAGGGAAAGACGGAGAAACAGAGAGAGACTTTTTTTTAGTGTACTGAGTTTCAGACTGAATAAAATACCAGGCAAGACCGTTAATAATGATGTTTTGGATTCCCCCTTGTGTTTGTTCATTCCTCAGTCTTGAGGATTTGGGGATAGTGATGCCCACTCTGCATCTGATTGAGAGGGGGCTTGGATCTCATGGGGCAGAAGGATGGAACTGCCTTGCTTGCAGTTATGGATACTCTCTGCTTTTTGGTATGGGCGTCATCCACCGTCATCCTTTTGTTGGTTGTCCTAGGTAAGTCCGTTGGACTGGGGACTGGGTGCTGGCTGCAGCTTTGTTGGGATTCAGGGCTTAACTGTAATATTAACAACTGGAAGATTTAAGCCTATGGAACACATATTTAATAGGTATAGTGTTAATTATAGGTTCAAGTAAAAGGGACATAAGAACCATGTGTAGGAAAATTACAAATGAGTCTAGCTCCAATATATTGAGGGGATAGGTTATCATATATTCCAAGGTAAGGCCCACTGACAGGGTGCAAATTTCCTGGGGTTTTCTGCCCTGCCAATGGTGTCTGGATATCTCTAGAGCCCCCAGGAGCCCCCCCACTTAAGGCACTGTTTACTGTAGCAGTTGTTGAGATCCTCCTGAGACATTCATGGGCATGGTCTCTGGAGTGACCTCCCTACTCACTTTGAAATCTCTTGGCTATAAAAATTCATTTGGTGGCAAGGCTCCAGGATGTGTAAGTTCATTGAGGGTGGTGGGCCACACTTGTGGGAGATGTTTGTGTGGGATGTGGTGGGAGGTGTGGGAGGTGGGGAACATGGGAATCCCGGTGGGTTCCATGTAATATTTTGAGTAATCTAAGCACCTCTTAAAATATATGTATATATATATATATATATAACATTTTTGTAAGCAAATACACATATATGCATATATATTTATATATCATTTTGCAAATGTTTGTATGTATTGTGAGAATTTTGATTTTTACCCATAATAAAAAATAAAAAAAATAAAAAATTAAAAAAATTAAAAAAAAAAAATTCATTTGTGCTTGGTGTTTTCCCCTTTTGGTCAAGGTCTTTTTCCAAATGCATTACTATTTGGAGCTTGATAGTATTCTCTCAGTGCTGGGGAGGCTCATCCCTGGGGTTCCTGTCCCACGCCAGGGGCGGAGTAGTGAGTTTGTAAACTGAGTTTGGCTTGGAGAGAGGCCACGTTTGAGCAAAGAGGAGGCTTTCAGGGGGTGACTCTTAGGCAATGTAGGCTAGGCTTCAATTTCACAAGAACAAGGTTTATGAGTGCAAGCATCATTGTCAAGGGCCTGGTGTGTTGGTCTGTCCTCCTTCGCAAGGCACTTCCCATGTACTATTGGGATTATTGCCACTCTATTGGAGAATGTAGTAGGACTCCTCAGGTCTAAATGGACTAAAGTAGACTATTATTATTCTAGTAATGGAAGAACTCGAAAGATTGCTAGAAAGGCAGTTGTCACCAGAGGCTCCATGGGGAAAGAGAGGGAAAAATAAGTGTAACCTGGGGCATTCTGGGACATTGGAATTGTTCTGCATGGCATTGCAATGATGGATACAGGCCATTATACATTTTGTCAAAACCTATAAAATTGTGTGGTATAAAGTGTGAACCATAGTTTAAACTATAGACCATGGTTAGTAGCAATGTTTCAATATTTCTTTATCAATTGTAACAAATGTACCACACTAATGAAAGATGTTAATGGAAGAAAATGTGGGAGGGAAGGGAGTGGGGTTTATGGGAATCCCCTATATATTTTTTCTTTTTATTTTTTTTCTTTAATCCCCTGTATTTTTGATGTAACATTTGTGTAATCTAAAGCTTCTTTAAAACTAAAGAATAATTTTTATTGGAAAAAGAAGGAAAATAGGAATCCTTAAGAAAGAAGAAAAAGAACTTCATAAAAAGATTGTTTGGTATCATATTGGACCAGAAGTGGAACTCCAAACATGCCTCTGAGTTATTGTGTGGGGGACAATGGACCTAATAATTAGACAGGAAACTGATGAAGTTACTAAGGCCAGCAAGGTGGGATGTTTATAATGGTGCTACACAGGGAATGGGAAGACATCCATTTTCCTAAGCAACTTTTTTTTCAGTTTCAAAAATGAAAAGGAGTGGTATAGAATTCTCTTGTTTGCCTTTATACAGAGAAGAATTCAGCCTGGATTTTTTTTAAAAAGCCACCATTTCAGAATCTTCAGTTTATATATGGATAGCAAACATTTTGTAGTGTATCTGAGGGAAAAAACTTCCATAGTAATCAATCACTAATGACTGGGTACCTGAAATGAACACTGAGCAATCTTCAATGGCAATGGCAATGGGAATAAGAGTCATTGACAATTGTTAATCTTGTACTAGTGAGAGCGCACAACCAATTCCAGAGTTGATGAATCTAGGCCACATCACAGCAGAAGCTGTGTAACTAAGATCTCAGGTGCTGTTACAGCAACTCCCTTTGAAAAAGCTGCTTTTTAAAAAGCACCTTTGCCCTCTACAGTTTACACAAGTCTCAGGTCATGTTCTCTTCCATCTTTAATTCATGCTTTTCTAAGAATCTGACTTATTGTAGAGCTGCCTGGGTAGGCACATTAATCTCTAGCAACTTTTATTTGTCATTGGAATAATTTGGAGTTTTACATTCTCTGGATTAGCCCAAACTTCTTTATGACTTATTTTTTCATTTAGAGGCTTAGACCATAGAGATTGTACCCATTATATTTCTGAATTTTTAGATGCCAGTCTCTCTGAAAACTACAGGTAATGCTTCTAACAGTGCCCAATCCAAGATGCCATAATAACCTCTTTGTCAACTAACTCCTTCCCAGTGCATGGATTTGGGCTTTTTCCACTTCTCGAGGGATGAAATTGTGAGCTATGCACATCAAGAATTTATCAGGTTTACTGCTTTTAGGCAATTGAGAGTTTCAGCAATATAAAAGGTGGTTGAGATCCCTCATGGCTGCTGTATATTTTTTGTGTGTCAGTTTTATGATCAACACCAGGACCCCAAAGTCCATGTGGCTGAATAATCATTCACTCAATGATCTCTCTGAGTTGCTTTCTCTATTTCCATCTAGGTATTCTCTGGCCCGGTTCAAAGCCCTCTTAGCGGGTATATTTATCTCTTTGACTCAACAACACTACTTTCCCTCTCTTGTAGATTCTGAACAATTATAACCTTTCATTGCTGTCTTCCAATCATGACCTTTTTCCTGTCATAACTAAGTGCCATGTGAGGCATCATATTTACTTAAGAAATGTTTTTTGTTTATTACCAATGTTCTTCTATTTATGTTCTCATTTATGGTGACAAATATCTTCCATCCACTCACAATCTCTTGTTCCTGGCTTCATTTTATTTAATAAACCTTCCATTGTTTAGGAACTACTCATGCTCTCTAACAAGCAAGACAAGTTGTTCTGAAATACATTTAATTTCTATGACATATGACAAAAGTTTTTCATAAAAATAAAACAAGTAAAATTTTAGAAACTTTAGACTGAACTGCTGGAAAGTAAGAGATTTCCAGGAAAGAGACATCCAAGAAAAAGGAACCCCAAGTTCTGTCAAACTCTCTGGCTGATTCCCCAGGCACACATACACTGGTCAAAATGCAGGCAGCCTAGTTTAAAGAAAAAGAATTGCTCTGGTATTTCAGCTGCTGACCAAGAGATTGAGTGTGCAGTTTGAGCTCAACCATACTTGGTTGCTGTTAAAACAAAAGTGTCAACATTCTTCATGTCAAAATAGAATCTCCAAGATATAACACTGGAGTGCTTCATGGTCCAAGATACAATCTAAAAGTAATTGATATACAAAGTTGCAGAAAAACGGTACTCTTTCTCAAGAAGAAAAAATGTGAGGAAAGGCTGATCCCCAAATGCCCTTGTTTTGAATTAGCAGATAACAACTTTAAAGCAGCAATATAAACTAGGATGAATAAGATAAAGGAAAATTTACATGTAATGAATGATAGGAAATCTTGGTAAATAGAAACTAAAAAATAATAAAATAGAAGTTCTAGAACTGAAAATTATAACACTTATACTTTTAAAAATTACTGAGAGAACAAATAAAATAAAAATTACTGAATAAAAAGTTGTTTTAATTAGGCTAAAGAGAAATTTTTCTGGGTGGATTTAAGTCTAGGTAAGAAATAAAATTTGCAAGATTACTTTAACATACAATAGATAAAACAAGCTACACAGCCATCAAAGAATTCTGCCAAAAGTTTTCATGCATGTATATAATTATATGTGTATGTATGCATAATATGTGTTAGTTATATATAATATATAACATATAATTGTATATGTATACATGTATAATATATTGTGTACTTAAAATATCAGCTGTAGTGTGTGTTTATGGGTGTGTGTATAACATATATAATATGTGTTATATATAATATAATATATATAATATATAATATATAATATATAATATATAATATATAATATATAATAAATATATAATATATAATACACACTCCAACGGATGTTTGAAGAAGCACACTGGACACAGTTGAAAATAATAAGGTAAAGGGTATCAAAGTAACCTACTAGCTGAAATGTTTTCATATATACATATAGATATAGAGATAGAGATAGGTAGAGGTAGAGGTAGAGGTAGAGGTTGATAAAGATAGAGAATACACACCCATATATCTATGATATATATTACATAATTTCATATATTCTATGTACAATAAAACATTATATATATTTTACTTTAGCCTGGTTATCATAGACCAACTAACCAAATAATTGTTTTCAAGAGCAAATTATCAGAAAAAGTGATGTGTTCAGGTTATAGTGCTATAGGTCTTTTAGAGAAAGTGATTTGTGGGCAACTTGTTCCTCACTTAAAAAAAAAAAAACCTAAAGGAAAAGATATGAAGTTCATTTTAATATGACATACTAACCACATGCTAAATTGTCTTTCACCTCATCTAAGTCCATAAAAATAAAATTATAGAGGAGGTACCATTCATAATTAGTAATTATGGAAAAGAAAAGGGAATTAGATTGAAGAAGGAACCCCAGTCCTTTTGCTACAAAAGTAGGGAGAAACTTCAAAGAGGTTTCAGTCACAAAGGTGACAGCTTTCTAAAAGCAGAGGTGACTCAGTGGCAATTGAAAAGATGGCTGTTCGCAGAACCACAATAGGTGTCCTTAGTTTGCTACTGATACATCTATTCATCCATTCATTCCCTTTACTTTCAGTATGATGAAAGTAACAAAAAGGTACATGACTATAGCAACAGAAAATATTTTATTTTTTAATGTGTGGAAGAATAAAATGCATAGCTATATACCCATAAAACTGAAAATATAAATGAAAAGTATCATTTTTTCCTGGGAAATATTAAGTTAAAAATTTAGCATGGAAGAAATAGAAAACTGAAATAGCCCAGAAATCCTAGCTGAAATCAAAATGCATCATTAAAATTTACCTTTTAAAAAAGACACCAAGCTCAGACTATCAAGATACAGATAATTCTCCTTTTTATTCACAGTTTTCTGGAACATAGAGAATGATGGGAAGTCAGGAAACTAACTATATGAGTCTAACCATTACTCTGATACCTGAACTAGATAAGGACACTCCAAGAAAGGAAAACTATAGACTAAGCTAATTGAGGAACACATAAAAAGTATTTTGGGAAATGAACCAAACAAAAATTCTATTTAAAAAATTGAAATAATATTTTAAAAACCAATGGGTATTTTCAGAAAGATACAAAACATGCTGAAAAGAAAAATGATGAAAATAGAGGTGAGGAAATTATACAAAAATCTACATAGAAAAAGAAATTACGTGGAGATAAAAACTACAGCTCATATATGTCTATGTCTATGTCTATGTCTGTCTATCAATCTATCCAACTACCTATTTCTCTAGCTCCCAAAAAAGGAGAAAATGAAGAAGAGACAATAATCAAACTAAGTGGTGCAAAATATAAACCATAATGTAAACAATTGACCATGGTTAGTAACAATCCTTCAATATTTGTACATCAATTGTAATATATGTAGTATCCACATGTAAATATGTAAATGGGGAAGAGTGCAAAAGGGGGAGAGCATTAGGTATATGAGAATCCCCGATGTTTTGTTTGTGACTTTTCTGTTACCTAAAGCTTCTTTGAAAGTAAAGTGAAAAAAATAAGGCACTGGGGGAACATACAGAAGAAATTGTCACTGTACATAAAAGATAACAGATCTGACAATGATGAAAGATACACAAAAAGTTTTAATTTAATTTTTAAATTTATTTTTGTATTTTCTTTGTTATTGATTATTTTTATTTTATTATTTTTATTTGTTTATTTTTTGGTTCTGTTTTTGGGTAGATTTTGAATCTCAGAAGGGTCACAAATGTGGCAGGGGAGAATCACTGGTGCAAGTGTCAGTGATGGGGGAATGTGTTAGGAGGGGTGCTCCTGGGGCATTTCTCTAAGGCATATGAATATGTTCAAGTGTTCATGGGGTGATGTTTTGATGGATGGAGATCCACAGATTAACCAAAAGAATACTTAATTCCCATCCTGGGGAGCTCTGCTACATTCTCTAAAAGAGCAGCATGAATCCCCCAAATACATGAGCAGTGCCTAATGAAGAAGGACAGACCATTATGCTAGGCTGTTGATACTGATGATCATACTTATGAACATTTTCTTGTGAAATTGAAATTTAGCCTAGTATTATATATTGCCTAAAAGTTACCTCCTAAAAGCCTCCTTGTTGCTCAAATGTGGCCTCTTTCTAAGCCAAACTTAGTATGTAGATTCACTACCTTCTTCCCCCCCCTCCCCCCCCACCCAGCATGGAACATGACTCCCAGGGATGAGCCTCCCTTGCACCAAGGGATTATTACCAAGCACCAACTAGTGATGAAACTGGAAAAAGACCTTGACCAAAAGGGGGATATATTGAATACAAATGAGTTTTTATGGCTCAGAGATTTCAAAGTGAGTTGGAAGGTCATTCCAGAGGTTATGCTTATGCATGTCTCAGCAGGATCTCATTAACTGCCACAGTAAACAATGCCTCAAACAGTGGGGCTCCTGAGGGCGCTAGAGATGTCTAGACACTATAATCAGGGCACACAAGCTCAGGAATTTGGCACCCTGTCAGTGAGCCTTACTTTGGAATTTATCCTCCCCAATGTTACAGAGTTAGACTCATTTATAATTTCCCTAAATATGGCTCATCTGCGCCTTTCATTTGAACCTATAATTAGCACTTACTTGTTAAATATATGTCTCACAGACTTATATGCTGGGTGAGCCCTGAATCTCAGTAGAGTTGCAGTGCCTACTCTCCAGTTCATTGGGCTCACCCAGGACTACAAACAAAACGATGATGATGGACAGTGCCCATCCCCAAACCTAGAATATCTAAAATTGCAAGCAAGACAGTTCCATCCATCTGCCCCATGGGATTTAAGCCCCCTCTCAATCAGAAACAGAGTGGTCATCACTATCCCCAAATCCTCAAGATTGAGGAATGAACAATGGATCAAAGTAGACTTATTATTAGTCTATTATTATTCTATTATAGATTTATTATTCTAGCAATGGAAGAACTCGTATCATTGACATAAAGGCAGTGGCCACCAAAGGTTCTGAGGGGAAGGAGAGGGAAAAATAGGTGTAATATGGGGACATTTCTGGGACTTTGGAATTGTCCTGCATGACATTGCAATGACGGATACAGGCCATTATAGATTTTTTCAAAACCTATAAAATTGTGTGGTGCAAAATGTAAAGTATAATGTAAACTATAGTCCATGGTTAGTAGCAATACTTCAATATATGTTCATCAATTGCAACAAATGTACCACCCTAATGAAAAATGTTAATATAAGACAGTGTGGGAGAGGAAGAGGGTGGTGTATAGGGAATCTCCTATAATTTTGATGTAACATTTATGTAAACTAAAACTTCTTTAAAAATTAAAGAAAATATTAAAAATAAATTTAAAAATAATCAAACTAGGAAAATTTCCAGAACTTAAGAGTCTTCAGATTATATCTATCTACATTTATGTTTATGTCTATGTCTATATCTGTCTGTCTATCTATCTATCTATCTATCTATCTATCTATCTATCGATTTCTCCATCTATTTATGAAGTTCCAAATAAGATAAATTAAAGTAAACTATAAAACAAACCCTGGTATTATATATTTTTAAATCTAGTTGTATGATTTTAAAAATGCATACATACAATACAGAAAATTTGAAATGCATATAATATATATTATTTCTACACACTAACTAAAAGAAAGTTCCAGTGTCTCTATTAATATCAGCCAAAACAAAATTTTAAGTAAAAGCATTAAAAAAAATAAAGAACTTTGTTAATTTTTGAAAAAGAAATCTTTCAAAAAGACATACCTTTCTAATATTATATTTGACTAATAAGACATAATAAAAATCAAAAGCAAATATTGAAATGATTGCAAGAAGAAATCAACAAATTCGTAATAATAATAGAATATGTTAACACAATTCTCTCAGAATCTGATGGACCAAGCAGATAGAATTGATAGGACAATAAAAGATTTTTTACAATATTATATAAACAATATTCTTTAACAATTTTAAAATAACACATTTATATAGAACACTATAAGTAAGAGGATATTAATTATTTTCAAGAATATATGGATCATTAACAAAAATTGTTCATATCCCAGATACTAAACGAGGTCTCACCAAATTCAAAAGTATTGACTGAAGTGAAATAAAATAAAAAAACAATAATAAAAAGTGAACCTCCTCTATATAAATAAAAAGAAATCCCCAAAACATATTTTTATACACTAAAAAATAAAGAATATATCCTCTATATTGTTTACAGAAATGATTTATAATGGGAATTACTAAGTAGAACAAAATAATAAAGGAGTCTCTGTTGATCACCTTTTGTTATGGAGCTAAATGTACTTTAAAATGTTACAAGTTGAGAGTTTTCCTTAAGAGGCTATAAAAATAAAATGTAGAACAAACCCAAAAATATTGGAATGAAAGATAAAAAACATAAAAAGTAGGGCTTAAAGAAATAGAAAATGTAGGGTTTTTGAAAGCTTTTTTTTGGGGGGTGGCTAACACAAAAATGATTTCTGGGCACTATGAAAGAATAGATAAGAGATGATACAATTAAACAAAGAAATTAATAAGGCTATAACTAGAAATCATGAGGAGATATATATATATGGAGAGAGAGGCATTAAAAAAAAAAAAAAACCTGGAAATTAGGATATGTCCATAATATTCATGCTTGGAAAGAGAGCAAAAGATCCTGTTCTCCTCCAATCAATCTGTAAATTTAATGCAATGCCAATGAAAATTCCAATAAAATATTTTATGAAGTTTTGTAGGCTGTTTCTATAATTCGAATGGAAGACTGAGTAAATTCTAAAAACTAGCCTGGAGCATAAGAATGGGGTCTTGCCAGGTAGATATCAAGCCTTATTATAAATATCAGTAATTAGAATGGTACAATATTGGTTAGATGAAACAGTCCTATCGTATCATTTTAGAATTTTAAAAATATAAAATACCTGAAGCTCAAAAATGAAAATAACTTGTTCAAGTATCATAGTGATTCAGGTCCAAACCTAGGTCCTGAATCCCAGGCCTGATTTCTGTTTACTACAGTACATGTTATTCTCTCACAAGCTGTTAGACTAGTACAGAGTTCCTAAAGTCAGGCTTGGTCATTCTATATTAACAAACCATGCCAAGCCTCAATGGCTTAAAACACAATCTATTATTTCTTGCTTAGATTCCATGTCTAAGGCGGGTCAACGCAGAACGCTTCTGCACGTCGTCATCTGGCGACCTAGACTGATGAAGTCTCTTTTATCGTCAAGTTAGATTGTTTAGGGGCTTTTGACTTCCTCTGTCATTGTGTGGGAGCTGAAACCTAGAAAACTCCGCAGAGGTTTTTCAGTGCCTCAACCCACAAGTAGCAGGCATTAGTTCCTTTCACATTTTATTGGCAAGAATTTGTCACATGGTCCTGCCTGACTTGACTGCCAGAGGGCTTGGGAATGGGATGCCCTTATATGTGTAGGAAGGAAGGAAGAGCTGTCCTTATATGTGTAGGAAGGAAGGAAGGAAGAGCTGCAAGCCCTGGATTACAATTACATGTAGTGAAGAAAAGTTAATTCAGTTATTCAGTGGGTTATTCATGTCTGATTTTTTGTTTCCCATTGAGGCTTTTGTGTTTTAGATTATTCCTGAATATCTGTGTCTGTATCCCCATCCAATTATTTGCAGGATAAATATGTGATAATGTAAATCAAATCAGTGATTTGGGCTCTTTATGGTTAAAATGATAAGCAAAGAAAGAGGATCAAAAAAATGGATTGGAGACTTGCCCATGGTTCCTGGGGATTTGCTATATTTTTACTTGGCACATCCTCAGTCCTCTAAATTGTACCTTTTTGGTCAGAAAGAGTTCACTTGGATTCCCCAAATACCCTTCTTTTAGAGGTGGGTGCCCGCATCAAGGGAAAAGTCTGAAGCAAAAATATCATTAGTAAACCCATAGAATTGTTGTTTCTTAAAAATTTCTCTCTTCATAAAAAAAAAAAAAAAAAAACATTTTTGCCTTAATTTAATGCAATTCAGTTAAAATATATACAGCAAAATATGTTTTACATATTTTTACTGGTATGTTTTATTTTTTAACTCTATATAGTTTATACCAGGGAGGCAAAATACAGTCAATTCCTTAATAAAGTTTAATAATCAAAACAAAAGATATTCTGAAACTGGTATAATGTCTTTGAATCTAGTTTGGCCATGTGTGCCAAAATGTAAAATATAGATACTCGTTGAATGAGCAATTCAAATTTAAAAGGTTTTTCCCTCAAAGGAAGATCCTCTAAACTGGAAACCATGCTCATGGATAGCTTTCATTTATTTGTAATAATATATAACTTACAAATGTGCTATATTGAATAGGCTACTAGCTGTCATTAATGTGTTATAGTCAGTGCCATGGAAAGAAACCCTGTCACTTATCCGAAAGGAGTGAGAAGACAGCAGATCATAAAGTAATGTGTATACTCCAAGTCCATTTATATAAAGTATGTCTATATAATTAGGAATACGTATGCATAGAGACTGACCAACTGTGAAGTTGATGACAATTTAGATGATGGTGTTTTAGGTGATTTTTATTTTGTTCCTTTTGATTTTGAATCCCCCCCCCCTTTTAAACTATAAGTCTGAACACAGTTTGCAAATGCACATTCATTTTTAAAAGATAAAAAGAAACTTACTTTAAAAAGCAGTTTTGGAGAAAGCGTTATACATTTATGCAGAATTATATGTGCATATTGTTGTTCAGATGCTGGGTATTGGCATACAACTGAGTTTCCAGCACTCTTGTGAAATAGTAATATGATGAATATATTTTATCTTTGAAATACACATATACAAAGACATATACCATTTTAAGTTATGAAGAACTATTTTTCTTTAAAGAGGTACCAGGGATTGAACCCGGGACCTCATACGTGGGAAGCAGGTGCTCAACCACTGAACGACATTCACTCCCCAAAGAGAGTTGTTTTTTTCATTTGTTTGTTTGTTTTTAGGAGGTACCTGGGATCAAACCTGGGACCTCATACCTGGGAAGCAAACACTCAACCACTTGAGCTATATCTGCTTCCAGAAAAACTTTTAAAAATTCAAATGTCCTAAATCCCATTAAAGAGAGATGGAAGCTGTTTTATACTAGTGGCTATTTCATAGACCTTTTAATATTATGTCATGGTTGAGAAGTCAAATAGATTATTCCAAGTTCTGAATAACCTTTGTCTTCTTTTGTGTGTAAAGGAAGCAGTGTGCATTGTGGAGCAAAATGAAGCGTCTCAGGAACAGAAATATAGAAAGAGAGGCAGAACAGGCAGTGATTTGGCAAATGTTAGGTTATCCTCTGTATCATTCCTTGTATATCAGGGATGATAAAATTCACCTCTGTTTTTCCTGAAATGTTCCGAATACTTCTGCTGCATTTCTGCTTGCAGTTCTGGACAAAGCTTTGAAAAATCAAGGACACCTTTCTTGGGGTTGAGAACACTTTGTGCTGAAGCAGGTCCTGGAGGAGATGATAGCACAGCTCAGAGCGGGTCTGCTGGACATCCTACCTCCATACACCTGCTCTGCAAACAGACACGGTCCCTGCATCTGTGGTCCTTGCTGCCTGCCTCGCATGCCTCAGCCACACCAAAGCCAGGGGTCCCTCAGGCTAGTGGGTGCAGAGACGAAGGAAACGTTGTGCACTAAGGACCAGGAGGACAAAACCTCCAAAAGCTGAGGATGTGTCTGAATGATGATATTCCTATTCAAAGAGATGTTGAAATGATAAATGTGATTTAGTCCTCAGACTTTTCTTGTCTTTTGATGTTCAGGTCTTTCAGTGACAGTTTCCCTAAGCTTCTCTAAGGCCCTTTTGTGCCCCCCCCCACCCCGTTGTCACTCCTCTGATCCAGATGCCTCTTCATGAAAATACTACATACATCCATTTTGGAGGAAATCTCTTGGTTTGCATCCCAAGTGTTCATTTATGGCCTGCCTGTAAGAACTCCAAGGGCTCATAGAGATCATTTTCTTATACTGTGCACAGCCGACTTCAGAGGAACATGTCTGCCCGACAAGGGATCTGTGCCATCAGAACATTTGGTTTCTAGTCTCCCAAGACTTCTTTGTTTTTGATCGTGACATTTCTTCGTGCTCAGATGCATACGTGATGTAACATTCTTTGTTGATGTTCTGAAATGTGTTTTAGAGTTATTTTGGCTTAGCACAAAATAGGAATGGAGACCTAAACTTTTCTGGTTGAAATGCTAACCTTTTTCCTCCTGCCTTTTCTGAAACTTTAAAGCCAAGCCTGGTATTTAATAGACCTTAGACTGTTTTATTGGAAACAGGGCAAATGAGAAGTCTCTCCAGGGGATTCGTGGGCCTTTATTATGGTGGGGGAGTATGCCCTAAACGGGAGTTCCTCGCTCCCTAATTGTTGACAAGTGATGGAAGTTCAACAGCACGGAAATTCCACTTCTCGCTTCAGCTGAAAAGGTGCTTATAAAGGTAGATGGGCTATTTTAGCAATTTGCCTTATCTTGGAAATCCAATTTGGGAGCTTCATTAAAGGGCACTAATTTAGTATCCTATGGGAATATGTGTTTAAAGGAGCTTGTCGACAATCTTAGATGTTTGCCTGTGCATAGGTGAGCTCAACTCCCCTAGCTGGGGTTACCTGGTTACATGTAAGCTCCTTCATTTAAAACATGACACCAAATAAATCCCAAAGCACCCAGGCCAAGCGAGTAACAGCACTGCTCCCTCTTCCCCACTATCGCCTTCCACTCCTAAAGTTAAGACCCTTTTGGTGGTTAGACCCTGCTGTAGCTGAAATTGCAAATTTGTCACCCAGGTTTGTCACAACAGTTTTAGTGAATTTAGTGGCAGTTAATATATGATGGGCCAAGGCCCTTAAAGAATGGTAAGTGTTTCAAATTGTTTAAGGAAATACACTTTCTGAATGCCTAGAAGATTCACTTATTGCTCACTGCCTGCCTAATATTCCCCTGAGTATATTTCAGTCCCACATTGGGACCCCAGATTGAGTAGCTGAATGCTAGTTATCTATATGGCCTCAAATAAACTTAAACTTTCTCCAGTTTCTAATTTGTCAAGATGATATTTTGAGAAAAGGTAGAAATATTCAGTTGGAGCAAATTAATTTTATTCTTCTTTAGGGGACCTTTATTTTTTTTAAGTAACACTCAAAATTAGTGAGATATTGCAATACATTTTGCCATTAAGTTTGTCTACATATTGTTCAGATATGGCAACCTTCTCTTTTGTTCTTTGACATAATCAGTGAAGTTTGGACGAAGAATATTCATTAAATTTTCCCCTACCCTACCCAATGGCTATAATTTCTAATCCAGTTTATAAAATAGAGTTCCAATTGTTTAGAGACCTCTCAGAGTGAAATCTGAGTTATTCTAGAAAAACTTTGCAGTAAGAGCAAAATGTTAGGGTTTCCTGTTAATAGATTAACCATCCATCCCATTCAGGAGAGCCTTAGGTGTGGTCCTGTCCAGAAGGGAAATCAAATACACTGACCCTTTTTGATGCTATCCCACCTATACATATTTATGGTATAGCACAACCTGGCACAACAGTTTCCCTAAAAGCAGAGTCAGATTTTCAGAACGTGATCTGAGATGAAGGAAATGAAAGTGAATTAGAAATACTTTTTATTAAATTTCCCTTGAATTCCATACGGCTGGAAGGAAGGAGAAAGTACCTGTCCAAACTTTTGGAGATGACTGAGTAGAAATGCTGGAAAAATAGCTCAAGTTACAGCCCTCGATTCTTTAACCTTGGTTTGCCTGAACCCTCATAAGTAGATTTATTCTTATTCCAGCAAGAGCTGAACCCCAAGGGAGAATATGTCTAGCAGTTACAAAATAATTATCTATTTGACAAGGGCCAGTAGGTGTCTTTCTTAATTTTTTCCATAGCTTTCTCTAGAAGTACACATATTATCTGTTTGAGATTTATAATCAATATCTTAGCATATATGAACATGGCTACAGCTGTTGAAATTACATTTATTTAACAACGTGGAAAGCACATCTTTTAATGAATCTGTGTATAATGCCTGTCATTAGGGGTGGGTATCAATAAGGGAAACTAAAAAGATTGGGAAATTTTCATAACATGGTGTTTATGCCGGTTATTTATTTGTTGTCTATTCATGGGGTTACTAATTGTAGCTGGTAAAAGTTGGTTCTCTCTGTCTTCGATTTATTGTGGCACGGGGCATTCATTGCACCACATCCACTGCTATTCAGGTTCTACATTTCAGAAGCTGAAATGCTGGATACTGTCAAAATGAGCTTTGGCAATTCCATGGAGGCATGTACAACTATAATTTTGCTGCACATTAATAACAACCTAGCAAAGAAGCCCAGAATCAAATGCCTTGCTCTCAGCTGGGGGCAGAAAGCCAGAGTGGTGATATATCTTGGCTGGTGACTTATAAGGTTGGAAAAGTAGGTTCTACATTCAGTCATGAGGGGTGGGCGGTATTCCGGAAATGTATTCCTTCTCTTCCTTCTCCTCCACGACGCCTTTTCCTTTTTTTTTTTTTTTTTTTTTTTAATAGTGTGCGCCCTGACACAATGAAAAAAAAAAAATGAATTACGGATAAAAATAGCACGTCTCCAAAACAAACAGGAAAAGCAGAGCTTTTATTCCTTCAGGTGTCAACTCTGTTCCCTGCCCCACGCCCTACCCTGCCCGGGTTTCTGCGGCACCTCTGCAATTTTAATTCAGCGCTGGGGTGGGCAGCTTTCGGGACGGGCACTCACTCCCAGCGAGCGTGCACGGCGCTGTTCGCCCGCTGGTACTTTTGGTCTTTCTCAAAGGCACGAATCTCCGCGAGCCCCGAGGCTACGGATTCATTTGGGCAGGGCGAGGCATTCTTATTGTGGGATCGTCTCTGCAGAGTTGGCCTGGAGAGTAAGAGCCGGAGGAAGGGAGTGGAGCCGAGCTTCGCCAAGTGTCCCCAGGAGTCGGGAGGCGGCCCCCGGAAAGGTACACGGGCGGGTTCAGACGCAGGGTTGTGGCGAGGGCGAGGGGGGCGCCGGCTGGCGGGGAGCGGGGAGGCGGTGTGGACGGGCAAGGGGCAACGTGCCAGTTTTCTTCTGATTAATGAAGCTCCCGCTGCCGCGCGTGGCTCATGCGCTTTGTCTCCAGCCTTGGGGCTGGCGGCGAGGGCCCGGGAATGGCACGCACTGCGCGCGCGGGGGTGCTCGAGCTCCTGCTCCAGCAGCTCCGGCCCCGCGTCCCGTGGCGGAGAGGCTCGGACCCCCCGCAAGCCGCCACCTCCAGGGTGTGGCGGGTCGCAGAACCCGAGTCTCGGGCGCGAGCAGCGGAGGGGCCACGTGCAGCGCGTACGCTGCGCTCAGCCCCGGCGGGGACCCGACCCGGCTGCGGGGAGGAGCCGGGCGCCGCCCCCGGCGGCAGTGCCAGCCGCGTGGGAGGGCACGGGCGGGCGGAGGGGCAGACGACGGAGGCGGGCAGGCAGGGGACGCAGGACCGAGGGACGGACCGAGGCTGGCTGCCTTTGGATGGGACTGACAGCGACGGACAGGTGAAGCAGCCAGGCAGCCTGAGCGAGACAGGAGCGCAGAGAGAAGAGGGAGAGGCAAAGGGAGCCCTCGCCAGGGACACACACACCCAGAGAGAGAGAGAGAGAGAGAGAGAGAGAAGTCGCGTGCTCCCTCCCAGACGCCATCCTCCGTCCGAGGGAAGCGGCCCGGATCACCAAGTGGGAGAGAGAGAGCGCGGACACAGAAGACGGGAAAAGGGACCCCGCGTTACTTGCGGGACCGACGGGCGAAGAGGAACGGACAGAACGACTCACGGACTGGCAACACGGCGGGAGGAGCAGCTACAAGAGCAGACCACGAGAGAGAGAGAGCCTCACGCTGAGCTGCCAGGGTGGACTGACAGACGGACAGACAGGCAGACAGGCGACAGGGGCGCGCTCACTCCTAGCAGCGAGCCGGGCGGAGAAGGCGGCGGCGGCCTCCGAGCGCGCTCGGAGCATCCTCGGGCAGCAGGGGCCGCGGGGACGCGAGCCGCAGCCACCCCCGTCGCCGCAGCTGTGCGGGAGTCCAGCGGACGCTGCAGAAAGCTCGCTTTAGTAGCAGTTAAATAAATCGACCAAAAAATAAAAAAATAAAAATAAAAATAAACGCCAAGCCAAAAGCCAAAGCAAACCAATCCAGCCAAATCAATCATTAAGAAACAATACTATTAATAAAAGCCAAAAACTAAATCAAATCAATCAAGGCCACCAAGACGCTGGGGGGATATCCACTATTCGGTCAAGGTAATTTTCAAGGTCTTCCGACGTGAGCTTTGCACGCCTTTTGTGGATTTCTTTTTTCTTTATTCTTTCTTTCTGAGGTTTTCGTTTTGAGTTGTTTCTCGTTTGTATTTCTTCTTCGTGTTCCTAGCTGTTGTTACATATATCAATTGTGTTTTTATGTATTGTCGAAGGAGAGGCGAACTCCACCTCCCCCAAATAAGGCAGAAATGGAGAAGACTAGAAGTGAATTGATGAGAAATGAGATGCTTTTCAGAAGAGAAGTCTGCACCGATTTCTGCGGGCTTCTTGGTAGAAAGTTTGGAATGCTCTTCATTTGAAAGAGAGCTATACTAGGGGCAGAAAGTTATAATCCGTTTGTTGTCCTTGTAGGACTGGGGTCCTGGGTCCCAAGGAATTTCAGGGAACGGTCAGTTTTATTTTCACACGTTTGCAATCCGTGCAAACCTTCAGTTATGAATATGGTGGTAGAATCCAGTTGAATCAGACATTGGTTTTGAAAGTTTCTTAGGAAGAGTAATTGACTCACTTGATTTTTATGCCTAAGGAATATAGTGGAGTGGAGGCTGTGGGTGTCGGCAGTGCAGGATCAGTACTACATCACCTCCTGCAGATGCAGGATAAGTACAGAGAAGCCAAGTCTCAAAGGAAAAACAAAGAGGGAATTGAAAGTTCTGAGGATGGGAAGCTAAGGGTTTAGAGTACAGATACTCATTTTGACTTCTGATTTTTTTAGCTGTACTGGTGTGGCACTTCAGCCTCTCCAAACCAGCATATGAGTCCTCAAAGTTGAAAGATTATGCTCAAATGCTGAATGAACCCAAATGCTTCCCACCCCTCCTCATCCACTTTGGAGATCAAAACTGCTGTGAGAGTTTTCAGAAAACAGAGAAATGGAGATGACAGACCGTTTTTGCTTTGGTAAAAGTCAGAAAACCTTTGATACTCACTTTAAAATAAATACACCTACTCCTTTTGAGGTTCTATATTTAATAGGATTTTCATCAATGTCATTTTCATGAAAGGCAGTCATTTGGAAGCTGTGGGTTCTAGCTCTGCTTTGTTTAAATAGTCGAGTAATCTGCTCTCTTGGCAATGATTGCTTGTGCTGTACTCATAATGCGTATTGCTTGTGAGAGATTATGTATGCACTCTTTTCTGTTTGTATGTTGCTTTTTAAGGTATGTATTTGTGTTTGATCCTCTACTTCCTTTGTTACCACATTCTTTTACTTCTTTTACCAACTTTAGCTAACTGATTTTTTTTTTTTTTTTTTACGTTTTTCTGGAGGGTGAACTTGGTGTATTCTTGGAGGACTACAGTTCACCAGGAAAGATACTAAAGGATAATCTATTACTGTCTTTAGTTTACTAATACAATTATGATTTGGCTTAAATGTCATATTAAGACAGATTGCTGTCATATATGTGTTAATTTGTGCTCTCTGGGCATGATTTCTGATTTTTTAGATGATTTATGTTACTTGGTAAATAATATAACTGAGTTGCTCTAAAAGAAGCCAATTTAACAGAGTAACCTGTTCAGGTGAGGCATATTTAAAGAAACTTATACCGCATCAGAAATTGATGTGCAGCTGCTCGGTGACATAATTTCACTACACACTGATTTCTCTTTTGCAGTATTCAGCTCAGACTAAGGCAGGTTTGTGTGTGCTTTTAGATTTGCAAATTGCTGATCTCTCAGTGACTTTCCCTCTTAGATCCCAGCTGAGTATTGTTACCTTGAGAACTGTAGCATTAGCTACATGTTAGAGCATGCTCCACTGGGGAGTTGTGTGCAGTCTATTTTTAATGCTATTTAATGAAGGAGCGAGCACTTCACTCAGCAATAAAAGAAGCATGATGGAAGACAGAGCAATGCTTGGTTGTGGATACTGGAGAAAGATATTTGGAAAGGTAAAGACTGGATGCTGGATATGATCATTTTAATTAGGTCTTAATATATTGTATTAACTGGAGTCAATTGATTTTAATGAGAGACTTACACATGAGTAGTTTGGTATGAGTTTTCATAAACCTCTTCAATAATTCTTGGAAAGAAGACTCCATAATTTGAGTGCCTTAAAACTTGAGGGACATACTAACTGGGGAATTCCTACATGCCTACTATTTTTAATACAAGCTGTCTATTTTTGGGTGTGAGAAGTACAGAAGTAATTTCAGAGTCCTAAATATTGTTACAGGGAAGGGTTTGGAGCTTACAGTGCATTTTGGGCATAAAATAACAAATAGCCTTCTTTTTAAAAAGTATGATCATCTGAAGTTCTGCCTTGTGACTTTTTTTTTTTTTTTTCTTTCATTTCTTTTATGAATTTGGAGTCTGGGTTCAGAATTGTTACTAACTGAAGGAGGAAGTTGTGGTTGAACTTGACAGAATATTTGGGCTGTCTTTTCTTTTTACTTAGAAATAAGCACAACAGATTGTTTTTAACAAACATTAAATATAAAAATGTTGACAGATGAATCCTCACTGGTAACTTTTGGAATACTATAATAACGGGCACAATATCTTAAAATTACAACGCATAAAATACAAGAAGCCATCTGTCTGCAATGTTTGCATATATATACAGAACACCTGTCTTGAGGTGAAAAGTGAGAATATTCAATCAGAAAGGTCTCTGTTGTTCATTTTCATATTAATGGCATGCTATAATGAGGTTATTTCTTTGTTGAGAGGGAAGCTAATTCGACGAAATGCTTAAGTCATTTCAAAATTAATAAACAAGAGTGAGCAGCTTCTATTACGTGGGGGAAGTTAGTCATATAATTACTTTTAAATGGAACTGTTAGGACAATGTGCAAAGTTGATCTGGAGTTTGCCAATTTCTGTTAAAAATCAACAAAAAATAAACTATGAAGGGAAATACATTGCAAGGAGTTACTGTGTTTGTGTTTCAATTTAGGACTTCTAGTGGTGGGGGGGGATAATCTACCTTGGCTGTAATATTTCCCTTGGTGGTTATGCCATTTAGACCAGGATTCTGACACCTTTCTTGAGCTTTTCAGGGCAGTGGGCACTCTCTTCTGAATTCAATGTATACTTTGTGGACAAGATAATGATAAGCTACATGAGTAGAGTGCAGAATGAGTCAGCCACTGAGAACACAAAATACAATGTAGCCAGAAGTGAATATGCTTAAGAATTCTCATTTGTATAGTGCGACAGTTTGAAGGCCATACGATCGCCACATGATCAGAAATTGCAAACGAACCCTTTGTATATAAGTTAGTTGACTTCAGATCTGCTGGGTGACAATGTTAGAAAAGAATGTGGGGCTTAAAAGTGATGTTGACACCGAAAGCTATTTCTTCAAATGGTAAGTACTGGCATCCTTCTAACTGGTACCACATGGTGGTAGCATCTTTAGAAATTTGCGACTCTCTAATCACAGAATAAACTGGCTTCCTTGATAATACATTATGTCACCTGGGAAGTTCTGAACGTATTTTAAGTCAGTAATGATGAACTTATAAAACATATACTTCCTCTCTTTAGACAAAGAATCTTTATTTTTTAAAGGGAATCTATGGTTCCAGAAGCTCTACATTTCTGCTGACTTTGCTTTCTTTTGTTTTCCATTCTAACCTCTCTATTAGATATGATAAACGGGGTTCAAACAGTGATATAAGCAAATGCTGGAGGACTGTTGAAGGTATAAAAGAATATTTGCAAGATACATCTGTGACTAGATTTTTCTCAGCCTGTCTTTTACTTCTACGTGTTAGTTTCTTTTAAGGTATATTGATGCCAAATCTAATAAATTGGCTTTTTTTTTTTTTTTTTCCAGAGCCTCAGAGTCTCATAATTTAAATTTATTTTACTCCTCTTGGATTAAATTTGACCCTAGATATTGAAAGTATGTATTACTTGAGTGTACATCACAGCCATTTCATTTCTATGAGGATTAGATAGTAGCTGGGATAGGAAGTATTTATTATGCTAAATATAATATGTTTGATAAAGAATAAAGTGTTTGAGACAGAATATCAAGTTCATACAGCATTTTTTAAATGTTTAGTAACATTGCTATCTTGTGGTCGTGAAATCCTCCGTATTTGGTGATATTTTCTTAAGGCCTAAAAAAATACATATATGACATTTTGAATGTACCTTTCTCTAAAATTGCTGGAACATAGCTGTGCTCTGGGAAATCACTATGCAGGCAAACTAAAAAGTGAATTTCAAGAATTATTTTTGGACAATTGAAGAGATATTGAAGGAAAAAACAACCACAAAGGGATTGGCTGGAATATACCAAACTGGCTCTCTACTTTCAGATTGAATCCTTAGCATCATATTATGCTCCTCGTTCCTAGCTGCCAGCATAGATCCTTGTATTCCCATGCCAAGAGAGTGTTAATCACTGCCTATGTCCACAATAGTTCAATATTTTAAATTCCTGTATGCACTTTTCCCAAGGAAATGTCTTCTGGTAGTTTTTTATAGCCCTCTGGTTAATATATATATCAACAAGACAAGCTGTATATGATATTTTATACGTTTTATAATCAAGTGATACCTATTATAATGAAATTGCAATTGTGACATAGTAAAATGCTGAAAAAGTAGTCCAAGATTGTCTAACTCAAGGCAAATATTCATAATTCTTCCTCAGTCATAAATTCATACAGAATATTTGAAGTAATGTACATTACAGTTGGTCCTCTTATCTATCAAGAGAAAATCATTTTATTTTCTCCAGGTAAAGGTAAGAGGGCTTCAATAATAACTTGCCTTTTAAAAACTGGCTTCCTTACTGCATTCTCACATTTCACACTACTTTAAAATGATACAATTCTTAAATAAGAAATCTGTTGTTATAACACACAAACTATTAAGACTTTGTTAACAAAATGGCTTCTGTAAATAATAACGTTGGTTTTCAGATGATTGCAAATAAATTTGTTTGTAATTAGAAGGAAGAACTCAAAATTTTGGACAGAAAAACAATTACATCACTTTTTATTTCAAATAGTTTGGCAAATTTTGTAGAGGCTTACTTGGCATAATGCGGGTAATTTTTCTATGCAGAATTGCATAACGCAATATACAATCTTTATTTATTTATTTATTTTTGCAGGTTTTTAAAAATTGAGACAGATTCACAAAGCGTATTTACCTACACAAACCCAATCTTCTCTCCCTGACATCCACACAAGCTAGGACATAATTCCATGGGATAGAGACATCCAAAAGAAGAACCCAGTTTCTTCTGAACCAGATTTGGTGCTGGAATTCTTAAGAATAGATACCCATTCTTGACATTGGCATTATTGTTGGCTGCTTCTTTATTTAACACTAAATACTCAAGGTAAGAAAAAGGACCATTTCTAAGAAAATGGAAATCAGAGGAATGGTCCTCATAAACTTACCAGATTTCCTTCTAATTGCCAAGACAATATACTCAAAGCAAAACACTCTAGTCTGTGGAATTATGCTTTAAAGAAAGCAGAAAAGTTAATGCACTTAATGCGTGTAGATATATTCTGATTTAATCAAAATTACAAATCAGTACCAATAATTGAGGTAAAATATTTGAACATCTTCGGAGGACAAGATTGAACATATATTTCGAAAGATTTTACAGTCCTAGAAGTCCAAATAGAATATTCCTTGACACATATATCAGACATCTCAGCTATGTTCTAATTGTTCAGTATCTTGGGGTGGATTTCAGGTGATCTCACCACAGTCGCACAGACGGCGAAGAACAAAATCACGGGCCAACAGAGGGTTAAAGAAGGGCTGTAAATGCACTGAAATTCAGGGACTACCCATAAATAACCTTTTTATGCTCTAAGCTCAATCGGGAAATAAAAAGCTATCAAATTGACTTTGCAGGTTTTCATGCATCTTTAAAACCTGAAGCAAAAATTCTCACATGAAGCTGTAGTATTTGTTGATAGGAAAATACCTTTACTCTATGTTGACATGTTTTTCATAGTGTTTACCATGTTGATATGTAGGGAACTTGGGTGGAAATCCCAATCTTATTAGAATCTGATTTATTTAATCATCAAATAATTATTGGGCAGAAAACAAGTAGGTTCCATGTGAGTATGTGACAGATTCAAGATTTGCATAGCAATTGCAAGCTTCAAATAGCTTTTTAAAGACACTTTTAAATGGCAGTGTTCAAAAACCTTTTGATTGGAAATATGGCGTGTAATTTTCTTTTTTTAAAAAGAAAATTAAAGCTGATAGTCAAATGGTGATTCTTCAAGCCAACGTAGCATGTCGTTTTATGAATTCTGCCAAATTATTTAATTGACTGCATTTTGTGATCATAACTATGATTCTTTTTTCTTTCACTGGTTTATGAGAATGACAAAGCTTTTAAATTAGATAATTTTATATTTTTAGATATATTAACTTTACTTAGAGATGCTGGTGTTGTCATAAGAATTTTAGGCAAGTATACACACCTGGCTTAGCAATGAAGATGAATTAAAACATTTGCTGCAAACAACTAACTGGTATTAATAATTCTTCTTTCATGCTGATTTAACTTTGACCAAACACATGTTTCTTTTGCGAAGATGAAAATCTTTCTCCAACCCTGAAATTTTACACAATCACTAACAAGCTTCTGGAAAGATAAAATAAAAATAACATGTAATCATGTTGAATGTATATGCTTTGCTATCTACTTATTCCTAGCATTGTTCAAGCTTAACAACTGTACACCTTACTCTGTAATTACTATTATAACAATTGTCTTTACCTGGAACTATTGGTAGCTTCATTTTCAATAGTGTGGTTTTTTTTCAGCATCAAGATGTAGAAGAGTATACGTAGTTAATGTGACAGAGTTTATAAATTACAACAATTTATACATATTCTAGGAAAGATTATAAATATCTCTGCATGAGGGGTATTATTTTAATCTGCAAATGATTCTAATGTCCATGTTATTTGTCAGATATGAAGTGGGAAGCTGTATATAAAGAGATATTTTGAGTTTGCTGGAGCTTCCCCTCGAAAGCCAGGTTAAAACTAGTGGAGGGGTTATCCCAAAAATATGCTCAGAGCTTGTCTGAGAGGGAGCAGATAGGTGGGCTGGGGGTGATGAAGGAAGGCTTTATGGAGGAGAAACCTGGGCATCTGCAGATTGGAGATACTGCAGATGGCTGCAGTCTTCACAGGGAAAGTTGTACAGTGATCCCAGGCCAATCTAAACAACCTACTGGTTATGTGACCTTAGCAATTTAACTTTGCATTGCTTCAATTTCCTCATTTACAAAATGGGGATAACACCTAAGTTGCATGATGGAAGCAGAAGTAAAGGATTTGGAACCTAGTAGTTGCTCATTAAAAAGAAAGCATTATCCTTTCATATCAAACGTGTAGAGAGAGATTTAGTCCGTCTTTTTAAGTAAATGAGGCAAGCCTCCCTTTAAGAGAAAAGCTTTTTTAAAAAAGTTAGAGTATAGATCTCTGCCTGCTGCCACCCCGTAATTTTTTCTGCACGTTAAATCAGTGACTCCCTTCACTCTTTCTGTGCCTATGAAATAATGAAGGCCAAGCCAAGAAGCCAAGCTAGTCACTAATCTCATAGGTGTGCATTGTGTAAGGATCATGATGTTTAAATGGCCCCAATTCGGAATTGTCTAAAAAGTGAACATATAGGTATGTTTTGCTAAGACCTTTTTAGTTGTGTAATTTCTACTACCTAAAAGGAGTGGCCAAAGAACTAAACCATTTATGGGAAGGGGTTGGCACCGATCCATGAAGGGAACCTTGAATCCTGTGCCAGGCAAGAGAGCCTGTAAAAAGCAGACTTGGAGAGGTTTAGGAAATGGAAAGCCTTTTTCAATCAGCTCTGCGACTTTGAAAGCTAGCAGACCTTCCAGCTTTCTGAGGAGCTCCCGAGCTTCAGCACAGAAGGCTCAGGCATTTTGTCTCCAAGCACAGAGTAAGCAGTTTGGACAGGGCAGCTGATCTGGCCTCTGAAGCTAAAATATCTGTACTTAGTTGTGCTGAAATGAGTCAGTGCTGCTCCTGTGAGAAAATGGCTATGGGAGGGCAGAGACTTCGGCCATAATTGAGGTGTAATCAGTTCTTCTATTAGGAAATGAAGAACCACAAGTAACGCTCAGTTTAGGACACGGTGGGCTCTGCAATGCAGTGGCTTCATCAGAAAATTGCGCTTTATTTTTTTTAGTGTAAATTTGCTGTCGTCCATTCTTCTTGGGGAGTGCTCAATCAGAAAGTTATCCAATGCAGCTTCTCAGAGGGTGCCTGAAAATAAATTGATAACCTTTTGTTATTCTGATATATTGCTGGAAAATAAAAAATAAGAAGTGGGTAGCAGGTGTTTTTTTTTGCTTGTTTTTTGTTTTTTTGTTTTTAATTTAGCTAGAATCCAGCATAATACACATGCTTAAATACAAGTCATTTAACTAACTCACATTAAATTTAAAAAGTTATTTAACCCGCAAACATATTTCCAAATATACTTTTTCAGTGTCCTTGGCAGTTCTCAGCTAGTATAGCCATTATATGTGGCAGATATTGAATCAAAGGTTGTTAAATTATAGATTGATCTTTATATTTATGACATCTAATGGTCCTGATTTAAAATAAATTCTAAATAAAGTTTTATTTGCATTTTCCCCTGAATTTTCAGTTTAAATGGATTTCACATTCATCTTTCTGAAAAAGAGAACAAACAGATGCCCTTCCATATAGAAATATAACTACACTAGATTACTTTGGCCCTTACAAAGATGTTGCTTCTTCAGATACCATGGCGCCTTAAACTTCATTAGCTTAAACTGAATATAGGTTTCACTTTTCCATATGTGTGGAAGGGAATTACAGCGAACACTCAGTTAATTTGGATCTTGGGATAGGGGATGAGGCAAAGGCGAGTCCACAGACAAATTCTAAATCATTGATACACAAAACTAGAGGCACATCATCTTTACTGGATGTGTACCTTTACTGGAAATAACTGTGCTCAAGGTGACCCAGGGAGTGGGGATAGAATTCACATGTCTGAAGGACAGGGTACTTAGCCAGTGTTGGATTAGAAGATGGGGATGAGTTAGGGAGAGAGAAGCAACTGGCAAATTGGGAGCTCGCAGATGCCAACTTCCTGCCTGAAGCAGAGCAAGTCACAGGAGAGGCACTGTTCTCTTCCTACTCTATGGGAATGGTGATAGGGTTAAAAGGCAAACCAGCTCATCTATCCAAGACCATTGGGAAATGGATTCATGTTTTACCCTTATCTGTAAAAGTAATCTTGTCCTCAAAGTAGGGAGTCAGCTGATTTGAATGGAGTGAGTTTGCTTTCTGAATTTACCTCTTACTCTTGAAGAAATGCAAAGTGTAATTCAGATTGGATACACTTCCATTCGCTCTTCCACATTCCAAAGAAAACCCAAACCTGGTGTCTTAAAGAAATGAAGGGCATATTTTCTTTTCTTTGAGAGCGTGTCAGGCTTTAGGAATAGGCAGAAAGCAATAGATTCTCACACAGCTGGTATTCTCACCAGGGAGCCAGAAAAATATGTTCCAAGTCACACTATATCAAAGCAGGAGAACGTCCATGCAAGCTGAAATGAAAAGTCAGCTAAGTTCTTATGTGATAGTGAGCAAGAATCGTCCTTGTATCAGATAGCAATGTCATTCATTCATTCTTATTTGTCAAATGTTTTTCAAGGATTTTCTGTGTCAGGTCTCATGCTAAATGTTTGGGAAACCTGTAGGATTTGCTAGGCATTTGGAAGAGAGGTATGGATTGTAACATTTTGAACAATGAATGAGTATAAGGAAAATCCAAAATGACAGATGAACAATATCTTATTGAAAAATTAGAAAAATCTGTCTTTGCTTAATCTATAAAATTAATTAGGGAAGTTGATAGAGATTATACCTTGAAGATCGATACCATATTGCTTCCAGAAAACAAAACATTGAATGATAAACACTACCGATGAGTTTTGGGGAAAATTTCTGTTGATGGTGATAGGCTGCAAACTAACCCCAGCTCTCTTAACAAGAAAAACTGGAAATTGACAAATGTATATGAAACTGGGATGAGTCATTCATATTCTCTTTTTTTGATCCCATAATGTGACACATTTGCAATATTACTTGCTAGGACTGCAAGTAACTGATTCAAATTGAATTGGGATTATGAATTGCAAATTCTGTGACCTAGGTTCTCTGATCATGTCAGAGAAAAAATAAAAACATATATACAAACCAGAATGCTTATTTAGAAATAAAAAGTATCTTTTTTAAGGCAAACTAGTCTTTGAATTTATTTATTTTTAATTTTTATTTATTTTTTATTTTTTTATTTTTTATGGTACCTGGGCCAGGTAATGAGCCCCAGACCCCTTTATATGGGAAGCTGGGGCTCAACCACTGAGCCACATCAACTCCCCTGAGTTGGTTTTTTCATTTGTTTGCTTGTTGTTTTTTTATTTTGTTTTTAGGAGGCACCAGGGACAGAACATGGGGCCTCCCATAGGGAAGCAGGCACTCAACAGCTTGAGCCACATCCACTCCCTGACTTTATTGTGAGATTCCACATTGTGTGTTTGAGAAAGGAAACTGGAAAATTATAAAAGGCCTAAAAGATTTTAAAAAACAGGGCCTGTGATTAGAGGGAAGTAGAATGATACCTGATTCTGTAGGAAAATTGTGGAGGAGTAAAAAAGATTTAATCTCTAGTCACCTGGAGGATGATGATGATGATATTTTTTAAGCATGTAATTCTTTCCATCAGTGGAAATAAATAAAGTTCAAGATTTAAGTATTTGGAAGCAGCAAAGTATCTGGATACATTGCCACAGATCTGGTTCATATTCAAATATTTTGCTCTGAAACCCTGAGAAAGAACTACCTTTATAAATTACCCATAATGCAACCAGATTCCACCAGATGATTTCTAAGATATTTTCCAGTTTCATAATTTCTGTGATTCATTGACATTCATATAATGGATCGTTTTATGTTGTATTGTTCATAAATTTTGATGATGCTTTTTTTCCCAAATAGGAGAAAAATTATTAGAAGAGCTTATCAAAAATAATTGATTAAGAAAGGAGGCTCTGGAGTTCCAGATGAGTTCTGATCTGACTCTGCAACTTCCTCATTTCTAAAATGGGATTGTTGTAAGAATTAAATGTAAAGTGCTTATCCCAGTCCTTAGTATTATTTATTTTTTGTCCTATGCGCTTAATTTCAGAGTTTGCTTTGTCTTTATCCCTATGTTTGCTTGATTCCATGGGCCTCACATAAATAAAATGTAACCTTAAGATCCCTCCCCATCCTGAGACTATCATGTGGCAGTTGTCTTGCTATTTTGCTCATGCATAATGGGAGAACATTTTCAGCACGGCCATGATAGACACTTCTATGCCAATGGTCCAGTCTGAAAAAAATCTCAACTCCAGGCCATTCTTTCCAGAAAATGTTCCTTACCTGGACAGTAGGGCCTGGCCTTTTCTAAGCTTGCTTGGGCAGTAGGGGCCTTGAAAAGGAGGTTTGGACATGGATGATTCAGAATTCCCTGTGCACACAAAATCACATGCAGTATTTCTTTAGCTACTAATGGCGCCTCACCTGGCAAAGAAATCTCTGCTCCAGTGCTGATTTACAAAGATTAACTAGGTGCCATTCTGGTAGAAAGTTTAGTCTTAGCACCCTTCCAGGAGCAATTTGAGATCATTATCTAAGAACTAGAAATGATTTCAAATAATATTGTAATAGCCTTGTGATTTGTACATTTTCCAGATGAAACCAATAGCTATGTCCAACAGAAGGCCATTTTTATAATAGAGATTCACCCAGCTGATGTAGCAATAGAAGCAAGCTCTAAAATCAGTGGAATCACTAGAAAACATTACTGCATTGTTTTGGCTTAGCTGGGAAAATAGATTGGTCTTGATGTTCTGAAAAAGGATGAGAGGTTATCACTTGTTTCATCATTTATTGATTAGATCCACAGGCTTAGGCAAGGATCAGATGGTTTGCTCTGTTAGTCAAGGAATTTACAGCAGTCAAGGAAAGATAGACTCATCTTCAAATTTGAAGGGAGTGACATATTTTACTCCAAGCTTTGGTATTCTTCCCTAATATATCGAGTTGACCAAAATCCAACATTTGGGTATCCCTGATGAAGTACACTGATAAAAGGTAAGGGAGATATAAACTGTTTTTTTTTTTTTTTCCTGAAATTATTGGGTCAGCCACCATATGGCCATTTGTCACAGAAACCTGTATTATTTCTGTATTGATTAGATCGTTAGTACCACTTGTTCTGCTCTGTGGGAATTACTTAACTTTACTTTCTACACCCTGAATTGCCTTGTTTCTTTCGGCAAACATTCAATATCAATATAGAGATCCAAGATTTCTGTAGCCCTAGGTGAACCAGTATTCCCCTACTGGTTCTGTGAGGATGGCTTTGGGTCATTTTTCATCAAAAGCTGTCTGTGGGATGGTTATTTTAATGTCTTCACACAGGAAATGTTAGCCGGTATTAATGAAATCCCCTTGTGTGAAAAGGACTTCTGGTGACTATGTGTTGTCATTAGCCTGTCTCTCAGCTGTGGTCATAGCAGTGGCATATTTGAGGAATCTTGTATCAGGTAAGCAGGAAGATGATATTTCATCCTTCTTTTATTGTTTTTCTTGGTAATATGTTGGGGAGACAATGATAAACTGATAGCAAGGTTAGACTTCTTAGCCATATTGAAGAACAACAGAGAATTGGAAGATGTAGTCTGGAGATCAGCAGTTAGCAATCAGGGGGCAGTGGAAGGATATACACTGGAGCCATGAAAAAGAAGGACCTGGAAAATAACTTTTGAAACTGCTGTAGTGGGAGCTAAAACTTGTTTGTAATCTCAAATCTATACTTGTGGCTACATGTGAGGCCAGGGGTTATTAGCTCCTGATTTTGCTTGTGCTTGGGACATATTTTCTCCTGTTATTATGGATAAGGGCTAGGTTTGAAGTCAAAGTGACCTAAGTTTGAATTCCGTCTCTGCCTCTCACTTTCTTGGACAAGTCACCTAACCATTGTGAGCTCAATTTTCTTTCTATAATATGTGGGCAACAATATTGCCCTTAAGTGTTATCATATATAAGATACTTAGCACATAATAGACCCTCAAAAAATATTAGCTGCGTCTTGCTTTCTCCCACAGGGACTGGCTATTTATCCATTAAAACATTGAAACCTATAAGAATCTTGTAATAAAACCATGTGCATCAATACTTGTGTTGAAAGTGCCATAAAGGTCTGGTTTGAGACAAAAATATATTTTCTGCTCACAGATCACTGCAAATGAAAGAAAAACAAAACGATGTCTTGGTGTGGTGGGGTTTTGTTGTATTTGCTTTTACAAGATGTAAACAATATATATATTGCATAATTAAATAAAAGGCTAAAAGAAAAACATAATAAAACTATGGTGCATGGAAACCCATATCTGTACTCAACACACCCAACTAGTCTGAAGTAATGCTATTGATTTGAAGTACTCAATGATTCACGCTTAACTACGAGTAGATGCCCAAGGATAAGTCATTAGTGAAAAATGCTAATTTTTCAGAAACTAAAAACTTTAAATAGATGAAAAAATGGTTTTGAAGATGTGTATCAAGTGATGAGTGGAGTTGAAAGAAAAAAATGCCCTTCCTTTTTTTTTTTGTTTGTTTCTCATGGATCCATGAAGTTTTATTGGCTTTAAAATGCACATTTTAAGGTACTCTTTTGTGATTCTTTATAGTTAATGCATTGTTACTTTGATCTTCAAATATGTGTTTATAGCTATCCCTTTGTCTGGTTGGGGAAGAGTGCTATGTGATTCATTTATAACTTCCTTCTGCCCCGTGGGGATGAATTAGTACTAGACAGAGACACTTATTTTCAACTGGCCTGACAAATATATTTATGAAATTTACTGATACTGGAGATGAAATAATCACTTGTGATTATTTCATGTTTCCCCTGAAATTATCTTCTGGAAAACTGAATTTAGAATTAGTCGGCGTGCACTTTCTTCATAGATTGTTTGTTCTCAATTTGTTTTCTACCAAGCAAACCCCAAACACCTGGATGGATGCACCCATTCTTTGGCACAGAGGGTGACGGTTGCTTTTGGCAGATGTACAGGATCAAAGTGGCCTTTTCAGCCTCTCAGGGAGTCAGTTTCTCAGATAAAGGAAGTGGTGAAGTTAACAGAAGTTTCAGCCCTACCCTGAAATAAAGGTTAAGTGTAGTAGGTAGAACAAGCTTGTTTATTAAATATTTGTCAAAAACTTGTTGAAGTATTTGGACAGAAAAACTTAGGGGCTATGCTTAATTTTTTATTAATTAATGACCTTATTTAATGACCTGAAGCAAACTAACAACACAATACTTATTTGTTTGCTTATTTAGCTAAACTAAAGATATGAAGCATCTTGGAAATACTATTTATAGAAAAATATATTTGATAGCAACATATTTGGCATTATATACAGAAAACAAATTGCACCAAATTCTTAACCTGCCTAATCTATTATATGCATTAGCCATTCTCCAGCTTTACTTGGAATAAACAAGGGCCAGGAGTTAGCTCTAAATTTATTGTTGTGATTTTTTTTCCTGAAGAGAGAACAGAATAACAGAAAATAAATATGCATATTCTTTGAAAAATATGTATGTGTATGTATTGAGATATATATATATATATATATATATATATATATATATATATATATTTGTGATCTCATTGTTTTGTAAAAGGAGAAATCCTATCATTGCTAGATCATTGATGGGATGACCTAGGCTAGCTGCTTTTCTACTTCCTATTCTTTCTGAATTCTGTTATTTTGTTACTAGTGAACAATATCCCATTAAGGATTGGGTTACTAGTGGAGTCAGTGAAGAGAGGAAACTTGCATTTATCCCTGTCCACGACTCATCAGCACTGGTAAATGGCAAGGTAGAAATAGGAGATAGGATGATAAGCTTACTGTTTCAAATGAGGAGTTAGGGATTTCTGTAGATTTTAAGTTGAGATTCCATATCTCTGCCCCAGTGTCCAAAATTATTTATGTGGTCTGTCTTATAAATGTCCATCGGTGATCTAGGGCCCATATTTTAACCTAAATGAGCCATCCTGTTCCTTAAATGCATTGTATTGCAGAAGAAACCAAGTAGGAATTTTCTTATGTAATCTCAAGGGAAGTCTCAGACTGTGGAACTTGTTCTTACTACACAGAGGGGTTCATTCCCTAAAGCTGTTCTCATACTTGCCTCAGAATCTCCTGGAGATAAAAATAAAAGGCAGATGCCCTGGCCCCATCCTCAGAGTTTCTAGTTCTGTAGATCTGGGTAGGGCCCAAGTATTTGTATTTCTAACAAAACTTCAAGTGAAACTGATGCTGCTGGCCCATGGACCACGATTTTAGAACCACCTACCTAAAATGTAGAACTTCCTTTCAGAATGCAGAATTGGCACCGATTGATGCTTCTTAATCTGAGAACTTAAAGGAACATGATAAAATGCAAAATAAGCAAACTTCAAAGCAAAGTAAATTTTAATTTACTTTCGTTCAAAAATATTTTTTAAAGATAACATCTTAAAAGAAGAGATGAGGATTGCACTTTCCACTACACAGAAAGAATTGGGAGCCTCTGTTTTAGAGGATTATAGATGATACAACTTTTTTTCCCCTGAGGCTATTTTCTAGGGTCCCTGGCATATCCATGGAGATAGCGTAATAATATAATCATCTAGAATCAATAAGATTGGGTACTTAAGGATCAAGAAAACTTTCAAATAAAATTTGTTAAGCACTAGTGGTTAAAAATATGAGCACAAAATCTTGTACACAAAGGTTTATACCAGCTTTATTTGTAATCTTCCCAAATGGCAACAAGCCAATGTCCTTCGATACAGGGTTGGATAAACAAACTGGTACATCCATATAATGGAGTATTCCTCGGTAATAAAAATCTACTGATACACACAAGTTGGGTGGCTCTCAAAAGTATTACTTTGAGTAAAATAAGTCAATTTCACAGGGTTACATATTGTATGGTCCCATTTATATAATGTCAAAAAATGACAAAACTCTAGTGACAGAGCAGGTTAGTGATTGCCAGGGGTTGTGCTTAAAGAGAGGGTGTGACTGTAAAGAGATGGCAAGAGGAAGCTTTTTGGGTGGTGGAACTGTTCTGTATCCTGATTGTGGTGATAGTTACATGAATTTATTCATGTATTAAAATTCATAGGACCCTCCAACTCTCCCCAGAGTCAAATTTACTGAGTAACATTTAAAAAAAAAAAAATCAGAATAATGTCATCTCTTGGTTAGACCAAGTAATGAGATTTCAACAATTATATAAGGTAAAGGTATAAATTTATTGAAATAAATTTGATTTATCTCGACTAAAAAAAGAAAAAAAAAAGATATGATCTCCTTAAGATGGGCTCTTCATGAGTGGTACTAAAATCATTTGCTACAGGCAGGGATTCTAGGCAAAATTTGGAAGATGGAAATATCTTCCTGACAGAAGCCTTGCCTGCGTCACCCCTGGCACTGCTCCATTATTTACTCATTTATCATTGCTCTTAGAGTGTTTTTCTGTAATGAACTTCAGCAACAGTTTTGCTCTTCTCATTTAGACTAGATGTAAAAGACTGTCAGCCCTAGAATTGTCAGTGTTGAGTTCTTCCACCTATATGCACAAGCTCTTAAGAGAAAGAGCCATGCACTCACAGCTTGAAAAACCAGGGATGGCTACATAAAAGGACCTCAGAAGGAAGCCAATCTCATTTTTTATGTAACTTTAATTTTCAGAGACACTGAGGTCTCTAGAAGTGTCTAGAAGTTCTAGGTTTCCATAGCTTTGGCAGTTTAATTCTAGCCAGAGCTCTAATCAGGTAATAGCAATAAATATATGTTTTTGAATGAATGAATGTTGATTGGATGCATGTATTTCTCTCAGCAAGAGGTAGTCAATAGCTAGCGTACATTTAAAACTATCTGTGAAGTACTTTTCTAAAAGCTTTACATATGTAAGGACATTTAATCCTCATAACCACTCTTTGAGTAGGGGCTCATGATTTCCATTTTCTGATGTGGAAACTGAGGCACAGGCACATTTAGTTAACTTGGTTAGTGTCCCACAGTAGCAAATGGTGAAATCAGCTTTCAGGCCCTGGGTCAAGAGTCCAACTGGTTAACCCCCACACAATACTTTCTCCGTTTTTATTTGTTTGTGTTTAGATTACTTCCTTCTTTTGTGGCAATGATATTTTGTGGCATTTCAGTTTACACATGATCCCCCAGCCCTGATATAATTTATAAACGCTTAGCAGAGCTGACTTGTTGTACCAAATGAGTAATACATGTGGATTCTAGTCTTTGAGCCCAGTCGTTGGGGACTTGGTGAGGTTACAGCAGTGGGCAAGGGAAAGGACAGCTGAAATGGCGGTGACGCCTGAAGCACCGTGGTGCTCTTAAGGAGGAGCACGTATGGGCAAGCTCTACATCACAGCTTCGTCTGCTCTGTAGAAGCTGAGACCTTACGGGACCAGGAAACCTGCTCTCATATCAGTCAGGCCTGAGTGCTGCCCAGTCACCTGAGACACTTGTCCAAGACGAACCTTGTCCAAGAAGCGTGCCCCTGGCCTGGAGAGTCTTGTTTTCTAACCATACTGGGTGAGCAGAAGGAAACTTGACTGAATCTTCCTCTTGATTCAGCTTGTGGAAAAGATGGGAGAGAACAAGAATCCAATCCAAATCTTAGAAATAGTGAGGTTCCATGCAAACCAGCCCCTTCTCTTGTTGGATTCTGGTGATGTTTCCATAGAAAATATTTTCTGCAGGGATAGTTTTCATCAACTCAGTCCTAAAAGATAGCTATGGGTTAAGGATTGACATTGCGCCACCCTTGGGTCTCCTTCAATCCTCAAAGAATGCTCCAAGCCTGAACCATAACATGGTGGTGGAGGTGAGACTTAGAGCTGATTTGTTGAATCTTAGAAACAGTCCTCCTACCATATGGGGTAGCATTGTGCCCTTGTACCAAAGGTCATGCGGTACATGTATGTTACTTACATGTTACATACGTGTTACTTTGCAATAACAGGGTCTTTGGCCGCTCATTTGTTTCTTAGTTTTAAGATTATTACAGAATCAAGTAGTGAGTATGCTTTTTCCTATTTAGTGGGATATCCAAGGCAAATTTAATGATGAAAAATAATTGCATGTTTGTGGATAGAGGTAGCTGAAATGATACTCTGTTATGACAAAAGATGTAGTTATTATATGTTTGGTGTCTCTCTTTAATGAGTACCCATGATGTATGTGTGGGTGTTGCATGCTCTGTGAATGCATGCCAACTGTACAGATTGAACAACGTGAATGGAGGCAGCGGACAGAGTGAAATTTTAAGGTCTGTGTTGGAATTGTTTGGGTACCGGTTAACCTTGGGCAAAGGACTTATCCTTTCCGAACTTCAAGTTTCTTTTTGTTTTTAGTAGGTGTGAATGAGATTCGTTATAATAAGGATTAGAAACACTATGTGTAAAGTGTTTCTTCTGGGGTTTGGACCTAATATTTTATGTGCCATCATGGTAGCTATTATATTTTTATTATATGGATTAATGTATCTGTGTTTAAGTTGAATTAAATAGCCATGAGAATTTATGGGTATGATTACAGAGACACCAACTTTATGATTTACCTGAAGAAAGTGATATGGAGTACCAATTTCCCATGGCTACAAAGAGTACTTCCTAGTGACATGCCAGGAAGTCTTATAAGGAGAAAAAGCAATGTAACTATGAGTTTAATTCAAGCATAGCCACACAGGTAAATATATTTCTATAAAATGAAGCACTTGGTGCCTGTCAGTGGCTTTGCCTATAAGTGCTTTTCTGAACTCCCTGGCTTTGGTCTCCAGGCTCTGGCGTGTCAGCTGGACTTGGGCTGGGCTGAATTTCAGAAGCGAGTGCACAAATGTTGCTCCCAGGGGCGCATGGTGAGAGATGGAGGACCGGCCAATCTTCTGCAGCTGGGAAGAGCAATTAGTAGCACCATGAATTAGGGCCTTGTTTACACTGTTGTCCAAGATAATCATTTGTTTGTTTTAACTAAGATGCTCTATCTTCATCAGAGGCATCAATCCTCATATTTAAATGATAAGGTCTTTGCATCTCACAAATAATGTTTGGATTTCACAGCAGGGACCCCGTCACAACCCATATTTTCTCTCACTGACTTTGATAATCAAGACATGAGTTATGTATATCCCAAAGTGTTTTTCAAGCCAATTTGAAAACATGAATGTGATCTATTCCAGCAACTTAGTCGACAGAGACTTATATTAAGAAATACCTTTCATACGAAGTCTCAGTACACATACCTATATATGCCACAAACACTTGCAAAAACATGTGAAATAAAATTTCACAAGATAAGACATAGCCTTACCATGGGTGACGTACTCACTCAATTCCATTACACTCCATCTATTCCATGTTCTATTTATTATATTTCAGAAATTCAAGGTTGCCATCAATGATATGATTTCAGAACTTACTAATAGGTCACAACCTACAGTTTGAGAAGCATTGATCTACATATACATTTCTTTGTTATTCTGCCTTATCCTCCCCCAGTATTTGTAGAAAGGAGCCTATCTTGCATTATTACGCCTTTTTGATCTTTAGGTATATCCAATCTTAATGCATTGATCAAAATATATTGCTCTTTCCATGGAGCGAATACCAAGTTCTACTCCTTGCAAAGGCAGGAGTGATGACTACTTGCTCAATAAGTATTTAGTGATGAGTCAAACAGCTTATTATAGAAATCAAGGGTGTGAATGATTGTTAAACTATATCCAGAGGTCCCAGAAAAGTGACCTCTTGCATGAGGTGATCAGTGTATTCTAGAAAAATGTTTGCTGGTTTGAGTTGTGAACTTCATATAGCAACAGCACACGAGCATTTTTTAAAAGTGTACCTTAAAAACGTGTTTAAAATATGATAGCATCAGTATACTGTAAAGAGTTAATATTTTAAACTATTTAAAATTAATACAGCCGTACTGGTTTAGATGATTCGAAGACATTCATAGAGGATGGTTAGAAACATTTATTAATTTCCTACTATGTTTCAGACACCTTTCTGGGTGCTGAAGCCCCAGAGATGAGGAAGGCATAGTGTCTGTCTTTGGGGAACATATAGCCTGACTTTCAGATAACTTCAGGGCCCTGGGATACATGCCCAGATCAAGGCATCAGTGTGAACACAGAAGAGGGGCAGGCATTGGGGAGTGGGTAGGAGAGAGCTAGGGGATTTGTTGGGGGAGAAGTGATTCCGGAACCTCACCTTGTTGGTTAGGAAATAGGCATAAAGCAGTGATACCTCACATATTCTCAGATGATTTTCTCACAGGAGGAAGCCTTAGGAGCATGGAGGTGACTGGCATGTGGATCTAAGTGTGGGGCAGAGAGAGCAGCCTGATTTATACTGAAAGTTCCATACCACTCAGGGGCAGCTCAGTCAACGGATGTGTGGGCACAGATGATGCCTGGGTGTTTAATGATCCACTTAAGTTCCAGTCATAAAAATATCAGAGACCTGTTTTGTGACAAGTGTCACAGGTGTGCATTGCACCATCTGCTGGCATAGGGAGAACATGAGATGCATTGCTGATTACCAGATCCATGTTCTAGTCCGGGCAAGCCTTCCTGGCATCCTTTTCAGGAATTCTCAGCAGCTTGATTTTTTTTTTCTCTTTCAGCCAGGTATCCTGGTAGAGGTGGTTTAATAAATAATCATGAGGCGACACTTCTAGATTATTAAGAATTCTAAATTATTAATACTTAAGAATATTGAGTCTTCTTCCAAATGTTTGCACTTTAATCGTGCTTTTCAATTCCTCCAGGGGGAGTCAGGGAGCTGGTCTCTTCACACATGGGAACAAAGAGCGAGATGATATCTATAGACGGTCTGCCCAGCCACGAGAGGAGAGTCCTCTCTGTGTGTGCTCCGGGCTCCTGCTTCTGATTCTGGTCAGATTCTTCCACACATGAGCCGCCCACACTCTGACTCTGCCCCCTCCCCCAGATGCACGTCCTCACTTTAACCCTGCATCTCCATCCTTTCAAACCACTTTTACTTTTGACCACAGCCTGCGCCCTCTTTTCTGATCTTCACCATCCCACACTTGGAGCTGTCTGGAGAAGAGAGAGCCATGCTTGGGTTCCCAACTCTTCAGGACGTGCAATGACCAGTTAAAATAAGACTGCCCCTTATTCTCAAAGTTCACTTCTTGATAGGCAGCTGTCTGGCTCTAAGGGGCATTATTAACTCTTGACTAGGGACTTTAAGCAATGTTTCCATTCTTACTTGTGGGAAAGCAGCCTCTTCACAGTAACTTGACTTTCTTATTGGATGAGGGAGTTTACTTCCGATCATAAGTCATATCAAACTTCCCCATGATAATTAGTGAACCGTATGATAAGGATTCATTGGTACATTGCTGTTTGGCATACTTACTACAAAACAGAGGGGAAAGTCCTTGGAAAGCTATATGGGGTCAGCTCCTCATTTCAGGCAGATTGTAAATTCCTGGAAGGCAGGTGCAGGGCCTTATATACCTTTGCACCCCTCACAAGTCATCCACAGTACTTTGCACCTGGTAAAGCTGAGTAAATAACAGCCTGATTACCCACGATCATACACATGGATTCTCAGGGTAATTAAAGTCAGTTCTTTCAAGAGACCAAACATTTCGCTTTGACCGGTTTAAGTACAAATCTTCTCAGCCTTGTAAAACATCAAACACTGAACATAGTTTAATATTCTCTTATTTGGTGACTGTCCTAGTATGAAAATACTTATTGAGCTCTGCTCGGGATGATCATTCATTCTGTTGAAATTTCGCCCCCAACTCCCCAGGTCTGTCCACAGAAAGAAGCTGTGAACAATGTGACATAAAGAGGAAAAGTGCCTTTGTGAGTTCTTACAGGTAAAGTTCACAGAAGGCCGCTCGGCACATAGGAACCCTGTATAAGTGTTAGCTCGTATTATAATTGTTTAGGCTGCTCCTTTGTGAGAATCTTTAAAGCGTTAGTGTACACACTGTGCATGGAGTATTGAAACTTGAAAATGAATAAAAAGCACAGAAATCAAAATGCTTGTAACATTCTTATGGCCAGCTAAAAATGCAATAAATCAAGAGGTGTGGGAGGTGGGGAACATGGGAATCCCTGTAGGTTCTGTGTAATATTTAGGTAATCTAAGCACCTCTTAAAAAAAAAAAAAAAAATATATATATATATATATAACATTTTTGTAAGCAAATGCACACATATGCATATATATTTATATATCATTTTACAAATATTGGTATGTATTGTGAAAAATTTGATTTTTACCCACAATAAAAAATAAATTAATTAAAAAAAAAAAAAAAGAGTATTCCATTGTAATTGACCTTTTTGCATCCAGCCTCTTCCCCAAAAGAATACTTTACGTAGCCAACAATAATACATTCTCCCTGGGGAAAAAGTGAGGCATAGTGTCTTTGGACTTGTGTGACCTTGGACAAGTTTCTAGCCTCACTGAGTCTCAGTTATCCCATCTGTATAATGGAAACACTGACATTTGAGAGGAATAAGTGAGATAGCTTTGTATAAACTGCTTCAGAGACACTAATTCATATGTTATCATGATATTTTGAATACTATGTGTCAGGCATGGTGTTAGCTGCTGGTGGTTTTGAAAGTAAATTTGGGAATATAACTCAGAGGTGTCTGCATGTGGACAAACTTGAGATTTGGGGTAAGAGTTTTAGTGGCCTCTGGGAGTCGGAGGTTAAATATTTGGAGCGGATTTCATGTATAGGTAGAATTTACTACTTTGGGGAGAGTTTTAGGTTTTCTTTTCTTTTTTTAAATTTTTATTTGGCCTTAATTAAATATGTGGCTGCTTAAGAACCAATAATTCAGAAATACTGATCTGCATACAATTGCATATTGTGGGTTCAAATTTAATACTTTCAGAAAGATTGGGAGCATCAGGGGTTAGAGAAGATGATTTAGGGGATCTACCAGTGTTTTCAAGGTGAGCAATGATTCTTAACCTCAGTTTTATTACCACTGCACTGCGTTTTAAACCTTCTGAAGTGTGCCGTGATGTTGCAGGTTGTGTTCTGGAAAACAGACTCTGAGATGGGGTTTTGTGTGCAGGATGTTTGCCCAGGAGAGTCCTTTGGGTCCAACACCTGTGGAAGGGCACGGGCAGGAGCAAGAGTGAGCAGAGGGAGCAACTGAGCTGCTACTCAGAGCAAAGGAGAGGAAAGCACGGGCCCAGCTCACATGGAGCTCTGCACCTAGCATGGCCTTCAGATTTTCCCATGTTGGGTTGAGATGACCAGGCACTCCTACCTTGGTCAGTCATTGTATGTGGAGCACCCTACGAGAGAGGCATTGGATGACTCAGGTCTCTGCACTGAGACAATCCCTGAAGGGGCAACAAGTCCTTCCTTGAAGGGAGACCACTGTAGGTCTACCATAAAGATAAAAAATCAACACCAGGCACTCCAGGATCCTCTGGAGCTAATGTATCTGATTGCCTACTACAGCGTTGGATAAGAATTGTCCTTCACCTCTTCTTGGGAGAAAAACCTTAAATAGTTGTGAGACCACTTTTCCCAAGAAGCTGTGGTCTATCAGAGGTTTTCAACCTTCTCACACTCCCCCCCTGGAAATAATAACCAATCACCTGCAAATCAGAGTCTCTCCCACTTGGACTGCAGTCCAGTTCTGGTGTATAGTATTTGCATCCGAAAGTGATTTAATCCCAGAGAAAATTTTATACCCTTAATTTTTTTTATTATGGAAATTTTCAAAACATACACAAAATAGCGATAATTGTGTAACAAGCCTCATGCACACATCCTGGAGAATGAACATCGTGCCCTTCTTGTTCCAGAGGAATTTTTTAATAGCATCAAGCTCAGCCTCCCGTGTGGATCTGAGACAGGTCTGGACGGGTGTGCCCTCTGAGTAGGGTGAGATGTCACAATATTTGAAGTCACAAATGTCTCTTAATAGCACTTACGTGAACGCAGTTGAAGTTGTTAGAGCTGTGATCGTGGGAAGCGACAAGCACGTCCCCACAGACCTACAGAGCTGCACTGCCTGGCCATCCCTCACGTTTCCCCTGTCCCAGCTCCACAGCTCCACCACGAGAACTGGAGTCAGATGTGGAATGTATGCTGACGCCACCAAGACCGTCTCAACATTCCATGGCACCCAGAAAGGCTAGGGTGTGAGTCACAGTCCGAGAAAAGTGCAGAGATTTCGACGCATTTGCTTCGTTTTCATAATTATGTTGCAACTGAGGGTCCTTCTGCAAATGGGTGAATGTGGAAAGTGGCCTGGCCAGCCTCTCAGGCACTCAGCAATTTTTCAGCCTAATAGAAAACCAAAATCAAAATTCCTATTTAGGAAAAGAATAACTTAAGGCAGATTTGGTAGAGCCCAATCTAAAGCAGTTTGGAATCTTAGCAGAGCCCTGTGGCGCAAACATCCAAACAGTATCTGATTCACTCAAAGTTCAAGCCCCGAGTGGGTCTGCCAAAGAGACCATGGTTACACTCCAGCCCCATTAGAGCACTTTTTGGCCGGGCTCTGATCTGAGTGTGAAAAGCTCTGGCGTGCCTAGGAGTGAATCAGCAGTCCGCTTTGCCCCTGCAAGTTGAGCCGGAAATTGATGATTCTCTGACCCCAGGAACAGGTGGCCGTGGGGGTTGCGGCGGTTGGGTTTCCTCTTTGAGGTGGGGGCTCAGCTGTTTCCTTGATCACGCGCCCCTAGTAAGTGCTTGGAGGAGGCAGGAGGCCAAGAATATAGCTGAGACTTGAACTGCAGCCAACTCCCAGCAGCTGCTACTCTGTTCTCTGAGCTGGAACTGACTCCAGGCTGCTATGTGGCCTGAGATGGCATTTGGGGAGGGGCCTCAGAGTAGTGTCACTTGCACACTCTGAGTGACTTAACCCACCTGCTGTTATTTGTGTGTGTGTGTGTGTGACCTAGTTTAAGTGACACTTAAAAATTTTAGGCCAGTGAAAAGAAAAACAAAAGAATTTCGCTCTTCTGGGGATAATGGTTTACAAGTCTTAAAGGCATCATTAAAAACAAAGCTGAGGTCACCATCGTAACTCAAAATGTGTGAGTCTAATATTAGCATGTCTTGGTTTATATTTATGGCTACCTGCATATGCACAAAGGCAGCTTGTAAAGAATATTGGACTACCAGCAATATTAAGAATTAATACAACATCCATCTAATCTAGGCATTATAGAACTAAATTCTAGTTTAAGGGAGGTCTTTACGTAGATATATAAGGGATTATGGTTATTGCCATTTGCCTTGGCTAAGTTCCCCCCCCCCTTTTTTTTTTACTATGCAAAAAAAGAGATAACAGGCCTCTCAGAAGATGAATGCTTGGGTTTTTTTGTTTTTGTTTTGTTTTTTTTTTTGGAGAATTTAGAAGTGAAAGTAATTGGAAAGTGCTTGACAGAAAGTTATACATGGACACTCTTGAACTCTGCAGAATCAAAATGTGCATTAGATTACATACATGCATGTTGCACATGCATATCTATGTAGCAATAGTTGATGGGTCTTTTAAAATGACTTACCATTGAGTTATTTCATACAATGTAAACATACCTGTTATATTGGAGGTAAGTGATAATATGAAACATACCATATTTAGTTCTATCCTACACTTGAGAAACAAGAAAAAAAATTATCTTGAAAACATTACATGAACTCATGAAACCAATCCTCCTTTTGTTTAAATTCACGAATGCTGGCGAAGAGCCATTCAATGAACCAAATCTAATTTTTTAGACAATTAATATAACTTTTCTCTCTAGCCAGGGTCCTTCTAGAGGGTAGGGCTGTGTTTTAGTCATCTTTGTACCTCCTTTTCATACTTAGGCTCTTAAAAAATGTGTGTAGAGTAAATGAAAAGGAAGTCAATGTATCCTGTTCATTAATAGGTTTGAAAAGAAAAATGAAGGCATGTGTATGTTGTGGTGCTTTGAAAAATAGCCAAATTTTTGCTCATGGCATGGCAGTCTTAACAGGTCTTCGCCTAGTTCCTCAGACTCTCAACCCCAAAATTGCCTTTCGTAGAGCTGTGGCTAGAGCTGGGAGCTGATTGATACAAGTGACAAACCTATTTGGTGCTATTTGCTGCTAGTGAAAGGGATTAATAGATAATAAATGTGGATAATTCTCCATATGATTATAGAAGTCACCATGCCCCATCCCTGAATCAAAACCTATTTAGCAGAAGGGAATCTAATTTATTTTCATGCTGTTACAGGGTCTCTCCACAAACTTAATTTTCCATTGAAGCATTGTGGTTGATTCCCGGTAGAGAGAAGTGACCTTGGAACAAAATATTCAACTCAGTGACTTCATATAAAAATATCTGTGAATTCTTAAGATATTACAGTCCATTCCGATTTTAATTGTTTTTGGCTTTTATTTTGATGCATTTGAGTTGTTTTGATTTTGGTAATTATTCCAAGCACAAAACATATTTTATGATCATTTACATTTTATTTAATTAGCCTTGTGATTCTTTTGGCATTATTAAAATTTTTTTAAATTCTGTTTAATTACTTATTTTGTGTCCAGGTTTTTTCCCTCACAGTTTTCCATTGATGTTTATTTAAAGCATGCCTTTTCATAGACTTAATTCCTTTTATTATACATTTGATGATATGTCCTCTTTCTTTACTTTGACTATATTAACAATTCTTTGTATTGTCTTTACTTCCCTATTTCCTAATTAAACGGGTAATTACATTGCAACCACAAACATGCTTCATAGTGTGATTAACACTGCAAATAGGCAATTTGAATTCATTCATTATTTTTTGGTCTCTTCTCAATCTTTATGTTTACTTTTCCTGATTACAAAAGTAAAACAAATTCATTCGAGAAGCTTTGGAAAGACTAGAATAAGCATGTACCCTCAAATACCCACTGTGATTTCTTCCACATGATTCACCACTGGCAGCACATTGATGTGTCTTTAATACTTGATGAGCAAATGGTAACTGTTATACTGGCTCATTTCAAAAGTGTAGTAGTTAAAGTTCAAGTCCTAGAAACAGAATTTTAATTAAGGCCCCACCCCTTCCTAGAGTGAGATCTTGGCTATTAAACTTAATCTCCCTGTGCCTCAGTTTTCTCCTCTCTAATATGGGATTATTTGAGGGTTAATCACTGCATAATGCTAAAAATAATGTCAGGCACAGACTGAGCACCCAATAAAAGTATGAGAATTGTGGTAAATTTACTCTTTACATGAACATTTAACCTTTTCTCAATGTAAAATCTCAAATTGTAGCATAGTGAAAATATTTTATTTACTAATGTGATTTATGCCAGTGATAATGATAATGAGGAAATAATTGTTAGTTTGGAAGTATGACCTCAGTGACTTTGCATTATGATCAGATATCATTATCTCATTATTTGTCATATTTAAGATTTACTTTATCAAGTCATTACTGAACACCAGACATCCTACTAGGTGCTTAAACACCTGTTTGGACAGTTCCTATTTTAAATAATTTATGTGAAAAAGGACAAGTAACTTACAGATTCTTCCTGAAATGTACTTTGGAAACTGGACTCCATTTATAGATTTGTTCACTTCCTGGTGCATTTTGGAAAGATGCTGGATTGAAAGAAGACAGGACAGCAATGGGAGATTCCTTATAGTTAATAAAATACAATCTAATCTGAAATGGGAAATCTTAAATGCATGAAAACTTGATTTATAATAAATTTTCCAATGGTTTTGAAATAGCATCAGCCCAAAATAAAACACTTTGGAAGCAAGCAATGGATTGGACATTTTGCAACCTATGCAGTGGAGAAAAGGCACCCAATAAGTTAAGGCAGACCTTTATTACACTTGGGTGCCGACATTTATGCCTAGACTACCCCCTGACAAGTAGAACATCACCTGCACTGCTTCCTTTCCAAGGAAATGGAGTCAAATGAGAACTAAAATTCCTCAGGGGATTGACAACATCCCACAGAAAGCGCTTTGCTACTTTTCATTATAAAGTATCACTTCTGACTTTGTTTTTATACATTTTGGGGGACGAGTAGTCATAAATATAGAAGCATTCATTCTTCTGGAAGCATCTCTCTATTTAAAAAAAAAAAAAAAGCAAAAATAGTGAGTCTAAAACCCTTATGCAGGGAGGGAAAACTGTCTATATTATTTCCAAATCCATATTATATTTCTTGCTTCCTTCTTGTACATCCCAGGTGGTGTATGTATTTTAATGTGTATTTACAGAGGAGTTATATTAAAATGGCTAGAGACCACACTTCACATAGGCCATGATGAATACGATATCAATAACTTATTATTGCCTGTCAGAAAATAAACTTTTGTCCAAGCATTTGTTTCAAACTGAAAAGGCCAATCCTAAAATCACCTTTCAAAATCTAATAAAGCACCTGCACCCAAATTCAGTTGTAATGTTTTAAAGAGAAAACAATAGCAAACAGAATACATTTACTCTTTATTTGTATATATATAACTTTGGCAAAACAAAATATAGCAAAAGGTTGCTTCTAAGAGAAAGCTTCTGAAGTTGTCTAACCAGTTTTTAGTAATGTTACTGGGACACGAAATTCACAACAAAACCCAGAGCACTCAGCTAGAGCATGCATAGAGAAAGGCAGGTGATAACCTAAGTTTTGCTCAAAACCAAGCATGCTTTAAAACAAAAATCTTCTCAAAACCGACCGAATGAGTGCATCTAAAAATAATACGCAGTCTGGAAGTAGGTAGGCAGCAGCTTTTTTTTTTTTTTTTTTTTTGTGTGTGTTCAGTTTTGCAGTCACCTTGTTTGACATCTCGGTGAGTCCAAGGAATCAGCAGCAGAGGGGATTGTGGTGTGTTCTGCTGATGTGTTACTCTCCCCTCACCCCTGCTGGGGGTCTCTCAAGTTTAGAGCAGTTCACAGCCTGGCCTGGAATTGACATCCGTAGTTGTGGTCAAGTTAAAGCCTCGTCAGGAATGGTCAGGCCACAGAGTTACCAGCAGGGAAAGGGTGTGCCCAGAATTAAAAACAGAATCTTCAAGGCATTTCAAAGGCGTGGGATCTGCCCTTTTTTGTATTTGCAAGTAGCCCTTGTTCAAAATTATGTACACACATGTAAACACGCACTCATACGTCCATACATATTTTAATATGAAAAGTTAGGGTGCTAGCACTGCCTTATGAGACTAACAGTTATCATTTATGTAAATGTACTTTTGTCTTCGGCATCTAGAGTCCATTGTCTTTCATTAGAGGCATCTGAATCCTGTCCTGTTCTTTACATCCCTTCTATATCTTTTTTTCTTCTTTTCAGTGAAAATGTGTAATCATTTGAAGTGTGGAACACATTAAAATATCTATGCTTCTTTAATAAATACAGGGAAATTCTATTCCTAACATATTATTTATCTATAATGACGAACAGCCCTCTCTGTGCTGCATGCTAATAGAAAGGGATGATCTGCTCTTTTTGTCTTCATAGTTTTAACTCTATTTGTACAAATGAAATTTAATGCAGGTTTCATCAAAAATTCTTCTAAATATAAGATTGTGCGTTTTCACATCTTTTATTAATTTTGCAGCAGGTTTCTGATAGCTGGGCCTTCCTTCCAAAGTTATCATTATGAGTAAAGAAAAGGTTATCATTTTTTCTCATTGTATGATTTTTGTCCAAGTTTAGGCCTTGGGCTTTTTATTAAGGAGACAATATCCAAAAAAATTCCACTTCTTCTGAATGTGTCTTGCTATATTATGAGAGCAACTAGTGACTTCTCCTTCCATATCTACTTTTAGAAATCTTTAAGGTATGACAGATAAGTCCACAACTCAAAAGTTGAGTATTGCTTATTACAAAAGATTGACAGATATTTCAGGAATATAGCAAATCACAAATTTGTTTCTTTGCCAGAGAATTTCAACCTGGTGATTTCCACATCTGTTAGCCTCTTCCACATCTATGCCACTCTGGCAAATGCCTAGCAACTGCATCTATTTGTGCATCTATCCTTTGGTGAAATACCAGATTTTCAGCCCTGCTTCCAGGGATCAGGTTTCTTACTTGGTTGTAGGGATGGTACATCACGTTTGCTTTTCAGAGTAACAAATTAGAGACATTAAGATGGATGAGTTAGCCTCTTGTTTTTATTCTTGAAATGTCAGTTTGCACGAGTCCATTATCAGTTTTCGCCTGCTGAAATCACTGAAAAGTAAGAGTGCCTCAAGACTATTTTGTCTGGCTGTGCCACACATGTACAAATTTAATAGGCTTCTTAGCCTAGGCACTATAGAATCCATGAATAAAATGCCCCCAAATCTTTAAATTCACCCCCAAGAATCCCCAGGGATTTTCTAAAATCAACTTCACCCTTTTCCCATGGGTCACCTTCAGCCCTGGAATCCAAGACCCCACAACAGCATCTCCCCACCCAGGGTGAGATGTGCCTCCAAATGTCATTAATCACTTCTCCCAATTCTTTTATTTACAATGGTTTGAGAACCTGCCTCTTCCCTTTCTTTGGTAATGGGTAACTTTAGCTGTCTCTCATAAGTCACAGAGCTTCCACCAGCTATTTTTTAAATAAGATTATTACAAATTATTACATAATTAAAAATATAGAGAAGTACAAAAAAAAAAAAAAAAAAAAAAAAAGCAAATATCCGTTTCTCTCCACCCCAACTTCTTAGTCTGGTTGGATAGTTTGTGCAGGGAGAACCCAGGTAGGAGAGTCCATCAAGCAAAACACAAGCATCTGTAAAATTCTTTTGGCCTTGAATGCTACTAACTCTTTAACTGTCTCTTCAAGCAAGACTTTTTTGTAAAAGAAAGTGACAGAGAGGGAAGGGAAGGGAAGGGAAGGGAAGGGAAGGGAAGGGAAGGGAAGGGAAGGGAAGGGAAGGGAAGGGAA
>JAKSZT010053846.1:3218714-3229202 GCA_026826555.1 Tolypeutes matacus
AAGGGAAGGGAAGGGAAGGGAAGGGAAGGGAAGGGAAGGGAAGGGAAAGGAAGGGAAGTGTCCAAGGGAAAGGTGGTAGAGATTTTTCATATGATGCTTCCTCAGGAGACAACAAAAGCAGCCAAGGGGAGAAGAAGCTAGGTGCCTGTAGAGGCAGGACTTAGAGACTCAAGTAGAACAAAGGTATAGTACACGAAAGCAAATGTGCAAAAGAATGTCTCTAAGCCTTCATTTCTAAGCCATTGAGGGTTTGGCTTGTGTTTGGTTCATGCTTTAAATATAAGCATTCTAAAGAAATCCTCCAGATGATGAACATCGGCACTAACTCTAAGTTGCCTGGACATGGGCTTCAGGCCAAGGTATCTCAGCAGCCCCGATGGTGCTTAACAGAGCAGAACACAATCGACAGCAGTTTGCTGAAATGAGAAATGGATATACTGCGGGGGTGGGACGGACGGGTAGGAGGAGCATTTTCAGGGGCCTTACAATATATTGATAGAGCAGAATCTGTATTTGTATCACAAATGTGTCCAGGGCTCCACCAGAAGGATCTTTCTTACTTGAGACATCTGAACTGGTATGTGCCTGCTGTGGTTTGGGCAGTTGTCCGACTCTGTAGCCATCTGTGGCAATGCTGACTGGACCTCGGATGCCCTGCCTGGAAAGCAACCCAAAGGGAACAAATGTTTGACCATTTGAAAGAGAGGGGAATTTACTAGTTTGCCCGCCTACCACCATTCACCTCAGAACACCATCACAGGCCTGGCACGCTCTACCTCAAAAGGGTGAATTGGTAGTGCCTTTTCCCTGAACCAAGCCTGATTTTCCCTCTCCTCCCCTCCCCTCCAATCCAGTCTCCTTCCCTCCCCTTCCTTTCCCTTCTCTCTCTGTCACTTTCTTTTACAAAAACAAGTTTCCAATGTGGTCTCTCTTCCCACATTGCACTCACACTCATCCTGTGATAGTTTTGTTTCTTACTTTCCTGTGCTAACCAGTTAAATAGACTCAGAGATTTATTTGTGATAAAGAAAAATCACATTGCAATACTGCTACCCATTAGGACAAAAAGACATGCCAATGTCTAATGAATTCAATTATTTTATATTTCAAGTGTATCTTCTTACAGGAAGTCTGGCGATAGTAGTAAGAATTATTTATTGACCACTTGTGTTCTTCTCTAGCAAATATGTTGATCTCAGCACAGTGACTCTTAGTTTTCATGACTGTGTTTGCAGTGGTATCAATATGTAATTTTGAGTGTCACAAAATATAAGGCGGTGTAAAGGGAGAAAAAAAGTCGAGCAGAAAAACAAAAACAACCCCAAGGACTCCAGCATTTAAGGGGCAGAGTGTGCATATGTAATAGAGGTGTTTTATTCAAGAAGCTTCATAAAACAGCTGAAAGGAATAGAGTTTAGAGAGAAAGGAGAGAAAGAGAGGCACTGTTCCTAGGGTATTTGGGGGGGAGGCACCAGGGTACATGGGAAACAGGCACTCAACCCCTGAGCTCCATTTGCTCCTGGAGGCACTGTTTCTATATATTTTTTGGTTTGGAGATATGAGCAAGGTCTAAATACCTGGCCAGTCTAACTGATAACTAATACATTTCTTCAAAACCATCACTTTCTTGGAAAAATGTAGAAAGTACTGAGAGCCCGAAGAAACTCGTCAGCATGTGCTTCAGGGGCTCAGTATTCTCCTTTTATCTTTAATGAGAGCAACCCTTTCACTGTCCCTGTCTTCTGTTGATTCTATCTATTGGCACATGTGAGATTGATTTCAAAATTAGCCCTACTTCACGAGGAGTTTGAGAAAACTCTAAATTTTAGGTTAGTAGGGGTATACTATGCTTATATTCTACCCTTTCAGCGTCCTTATTCTTTTGCTCTCAAATCCCTTTTTTGTTTAATTCTCTAGGTAGTTTGGTAGCTCCTTCAGGGCAAGCACCATCTCTTTGTGTTTTCTAGCATCCTATTGCCCCAATATGTAAAATACAGTGGATGCTCAATAAATGTGCTTCAGCTTTCTCTGAATGGATAGAGCCGTTATCACAGAGCCAAGCCTTCTAGAATTCTGTCTATCCAGAACGTGCCATGGTTTTGCTCTTGGGTCCCGTTGAGTGGCTGTAAGAGATTTTTCCTTAACCCTAGGCTTGCTGGTTAATAAATTTGAGTTATTTGATGCCTGGGCTTTAGGTGAAGGAAACAGAAGTACAAAGAAGTCACCCAGCTCTCACTGATTGGAATCCAGATAAAACATAGAGCCTCCTTTCATTCATGGATTCAAAAAAAATCCTACTATGCATCAGACAGTGTTCTCAGTCCTGGGGTTACAGAGGTGTACAAAACAGGTAAAACCCCCTCCCCTTGTGGAGCTTACATCAGAGTGGAGCTACTTGTTGCTTTGTTGCTGTTTTTGATGAATCACGTAGAAAGGGATTGCCATCAATATATTAATACAAAATGTTAGACAGAGCTACCCTATGTAACTAGACACTTCCTTTGCCTGTGTGTTTCCTGAAATTCCACATGCAGTACTTGGGATGGCAGTATACATTCATTTCTGCTAAAGCTCTCCCTCCCTCCCAATCTCCCTCCCTTTTGGGAGCAGAACATACCTCACTCAGTAGTTTCTCACAGTGCCTGAACTCATAGATGCAAAGACAATACAGCACCACATTTTACCTTTGTATTTTGGGGGAGAGCCCTTGGATTCTTTTGTTCTAGAAAACCCTTTTCATTCTTTCTGCTATATCCAGTTGGGAATGGGGCTGAGATCATGGGTGGGTATTTAAATTTCTATGCTGATTCATTTCAATTAGGTTTTATAGTGATGAGTCTGCTAAAGATAATTCTAAAAAGGCAACATTAGAGGCGTGAAATATTCACTCTGTGGCCCCAAATACTAAGCATTGACTTAAGAGGAGAACGAAGACGTCATAGCAATGGAAACTGCTTGTTTTCCCTAATTTACATATATAAAAGCCACGACTTTTGTATCCATTTCAAAATTCTGACAGAATGATAATTTATCGATTTTTCTTTGCTTTTATTCACTTTATCTAACTGTCTCTTTCTTCTCTTCTTTTCTGTGAGCAAGGTTTTAATTCCTCAAGCACTTAGCGCTCCTACTCTGTCACCTATAACTGCGTCACTTTTGTTAAGTTTTATTGTTTTTGAAATGACAGATGCTTTTTTCATTTATTGTAAGGATGAAGGAAGAAAGAGTTGATGTCAGATATGCTGATTGCCTTTAAAATTAACATTCCCCCTGTATTTGAACTGCCTTTCTCTTTATGATGAATTTTTATATTTTCAACCCTTTAAGCCACAGCTGAAAATACGCATTTTGTGTTACCTTGTTCATTCTGGTGAGTCCCCATTATAAATAACTGAAAATAAATAATGGGTTATTTTCTTGTCATCCAGCTAAAGAGGAAAAATTTTAAATGCTTTACTAAAGGACTGAATTTAGAATACAGAAGTTCTAGTACCTGTAAAATTCTGACTACACAAGCAAGAGTATCTTTTCAATGGATGACTTCCCTCCCCAGCTCTGAAGTAGTTTTGCTTGCCATAACTAATCACATTTCAGTGGTAGTGAGAAAAATATTTAGGATAAGTGTGTAATTTTATAGGATTTTTTGAAGCTCTATTTAGGAATATTTTTTTGCTTTTAGCAAAGTTATATAAGAGGATCATTATCGACAAAATCTCAGCAGTGTTATTTGAGTTCCTGAATATTTGCTTTATTTACACTTGGAATGACAAAGCTACTCCCCAAGGCTGAGATTTCTGCTATTTACTTGAAGACTAGGTAGACACTCCTTTCAAATTGTTCAGCCTGCTCTGGCGCAAGTATGGATTCTAGCTAGGTGTGCTACACTAATATATATATATATATATATATATATATATATATATATATATATAGTGCGTCTTCCTGTATACCCTGGGAACACTTTATCTGGGAATCATGCAGGTATGTGATTTCCCATGTGGTCTGTGAAGAGATGGGTACATTGAGTTCTAAAGTGTGGAGGAAGAAAATTGGGCAGAGAGCTAGCAGATAATCCCATGTCATTCTGATAGCTATGGCATATGGGCTTTCAGGAGATTAAAAAAAGAAAGATGGAGCATACTATCTAGAGAAAACATCTATGTCTATGTGATTGGCGGGGGGAGGGGCATTAAACTAGGGAAGAAACATGTCTATTTTCAGAAGATATGATTGTGCAGTTTCTGTACAGTATCAGCTGGTGTGTGTGTGTGAGAAAAAAATAGTGGCCCAGTGGGGGGTGGGGGTGTGTGGTTCTCTCACATGGTATGCTGGGAATTCATTGCTTATGTTAGGTGCACCTAGTCTAGATTTCTGATATGGCCATCCCTAGAGGAACACAAGGTATTGGAAAGAGCTCTGACCACCAGGTTAAATGTCTGTGTTTTTGACCCAGCTCTGCCATGATGGGATCTTGTCCAAGTCACTGGATTTCAAGTTGGTGGGTAGACTAGCTGATTTCAGACTTCTTTTCAGCTTTGTGGTTCTCTGGGCATTTGCATAATATATGATATTTTGCATCTAACTAGAGGTTGATGATGCCCCTCAGCATATGGATAAATCATGCTTAGACTCTCACTAGAATGAGGGTGAAGATATAAGTGATTATTAGCCTGCATAGGTTATGAAGGTGAGGCCATTTAAAATTCTGGGACTAATGTCACCAGAGTGTCAAACCCAAACTAGCCTCTGCTTTGACAGAGCCTTGACTTATTTGCTAAGGTGGCAGCAGGACCATTGGCCCTGTTCTTCGTGGGATTTATTTTGGTGAGAAAATTCTCCTTACGTAGTTTATTTATGCAAGAGATTGGGCCAGTTGTGTGACCAAATTACTTATCAGCTGTTCCATTCCATCCAGATTGCCGACAGCCTGATGCTTGTATTGCACCAAGACCATGCCCAGATTAAGCTTTAGAGAAAAGCTTGGATTGTCTTACTCAGTTAGAAGTGCTGTCTGTTACTTTGGTGGGTGAGGACGCATTGAACACACATGCATTGATTCCAGTTGTGATGCAGTGGAAGGTTCTTTGAACATTCTGTTTCCCCAAATCTTTTTATGCTTGCAGCAACAACACCAAATAGGTAAATGGTAAAGCTTATCTTGCCAAAGACAGGACCACTAAGATGATGATGAAGATTTTGATGATACCATTTATTGGATACCTATGCAGATCAAGTCCTAACCTGGGCAGGTTACATCCACAGAGCTAGTGTCATCAATGTAGCAGAGGAAATTTCATAAAGCAGAATGTTAGTTTCCTCTCTCGGACTGTTTATTCTACCCTTGCTCTTTTCGTGTGCATAATGCTGGTTTGTTTAATTTTGATTCATACCATATGCAGAAGAAAAAAAAAATAGCACATTTTCGTGTGAAGTTGTGTTTGTTGGCCTGAATATCTCGTCATATGTAGATGAATGCCCTTGCACATGGTAGAGGCTCAATAAGAACTTGTTATTAGAATGAAGAATTGAGACATTGAGACCAAGCTTTTCTTCTTCATATGTTTCTATTGAGATCAGGTGTCCCTTAAATTCACACCTATCACGGGCTGTTCTTAGGACCAAAGCACTGATATCAGTTCTTCCATTGCTGGGATTCTGCTAAATGCTGATCTAGCTTATGTTTGTGTCAAGTTTGCTGTAATAGTTATAGAAGAAAAAGACAGTTATACGTATGAACTGCTATGTGTTTATACACTGACAGATTACAGCCTAGACAAGAATATTCATGTAAAATATTTCTAATCCTTAAAGCCCTAGTAAGCAAATCCCTGTTCTCAAATGCCCTCCTAGGCTTTCCTCCAAAATGGTGCTCTGATCACTTTGGCAGGAATGGCTCAAGAAACTTACAGAATGCCTTGTTCTGTAAGGTTTGGTTAAAGGGTTTAATTAGAAGGTAGAGCTTCTGGTTGAGTAATTTTTACACATGTATTGAGGGGAAAAAATTTCCTCGGGAAATCAAATTTGTGTGACATTTTCTCTTTGATGTTTTTCCATCACCTTGGGAAATTTTCAAACTTGCTAAAGATCTTAGTCTATACACATTACTCATGCCATGTTGCTTTTATTTCTGAAGGAATTACATTCCAATTACTTCTTGGATTTTGCTTGTTTGTTTGTCTATTTGTTTTACTCTTGTAAACCTTAATCTTACAAGCTCTAAATATTTTTAAAACTTTAGCAAAATAACTTTTGAGAATGGGATTCGTCTTTAGCTTACACAATGTTGCAGTATTTAAATACTTTATGGGGAAGCTGCTGTGGCTCAATCAGTAGGGCTCCCGTTTACCATATAAGAGGCCCCGGGTTCGGTTCCCGGGGCCTCCTGGTGAAGGCAAGCCCGCCCGCACGGCGTGGTTAGCTGACCCAGCGAGCACAAGCAGCAAGGGGGGGATAAATGAATAAATAAATAAAATCTTTAAAAAAATAAATAAATAAAAATAAATAAATAAATAAATAAATACTTTATGAAGCATATTGGCTAATCACGAATATCATGGTTTACATTCGCAGAACTGGGACTAGCCAACAAAGAATGGACAGTGCATAGGGGAAACACTTAAATTGTTCAAATAAGTAAATCTTCTTGATTGTGTTGTTTCATCATAAAATACCTATGCTCTTTGGGATATGATTAGTCATCTCTCATGTTAATTTTTAGTATAAATACTGGAAGAAAGTGACTAAGAGAATGACCTTCCCAACTTGCTAATAGAATCCAATTTTAATTTTCCAGTTTAGATATCTCCTGAGAGCTAAATCACTATTGACTCTGGAATTTGAATCAAAACATGATCTTTCTTCCCCAATAGCACATAGTTACTATACATAATACACATGCATAATTAAGACTCACCCATTTTGGTGGTGATGAGTCAGGCAGAATATTTGATGTCTTGCATTGTGCCATTCTCCTTTCTTCCCCTTTGTCTCTCATCTCCACATCCTATATGCTACCATTTTCAACTCTAAAGTAAGCTAAAGAAATAAGAAACCACATAAATACAATGTGCAAAGGTCCTTCTTTTCCTCATTGTAAATAGCTGTCAGAATTTTTAATTAACTCACAATAGCTTGTTTTATGAGTGTTTGCTTGCCTTTGCTAATTTCTGTCCCTAAAAGTAGGGCTAAAGTAACATTTCCACAGAAAGAACTACAGTGACTTATATTTTGTGCATATGAAGCAGACTCCTGTTTCTCCCTCCAATTACAACAATTGAAATTGGCCATATATTTATTAACCAAATGGTGGAGAAATGATGTTTGTTAAAAATAACGTGGTTCTTAATGGAATGGGAAAAATTGGAATCAATTAAGATTAAATGGTAGTGGAAGAGTCAGATTAATTTGGTGCACAGAAAGCTGGAGTAGGATCGGTTTGCTGGCACTGCTTTCCTAGCAAAGAGAACAATTTTAATCAGTTACAAAAATATTTGTGATCCATATGTTCCTCTCTGCTCATTCCCATATGCCCGTATTCTCTTTTATCTTGGTAGATGATGACTTTATGATTCAGGCATGCAAGAATAATACCTCGCTGACTTTCGAGCTCAGTGCTATTTCAAAATGTGTCCTGGTAGTTACGCACAAACACATATCCAGGCTGTTCACACTTTGAGTTGGTTACGTACTGTGTGAATATCAGTTTGGTCTTTCTTTATCTTGATGGAAAGAATTATATCATGCATCCTCCCATTGAGTCTGGAATAATGCATCTAAGGCTTCAATTTGAAAATGTCCTTGCCGTTCGCCTACTGGAGTTTTAAATTCCACTGTACAAATATGAGGAGCATAAAAAGGGGTGTGGTGATCGTTAGTAACTTCATTCTGTTTGGGAAAAGGATACAGAATTCACAAAAGCATTTGGCAAATACATCCAGCCCTGGAACGTATTAAAGAACAAATTAGATAAGGGGCTGGTTACTTAGATCGATTTTAAGGCATAGTATCCTCTATTTAATATTGAGTGTTAGTTATAGGAGCTGAGGAGAATCTAATATAATTGAAAAATCAAAATTTCTGTTGATTTAGTCATCAATTTTTGTCCTAAATGCATGTTTGCTTATCTCCCAATAGCTATGCAATTCCTAATAGTAAAGGGAACATTTTTAAGAGCCAAATTATCCACCTTGAGTGAATATGAATAAAACCAGAAATTATTGACTGTATAAGTGATCACATTTTCAACAGTTGTTTTCCTCTTGCACAACAAATGCCTGTGTAACCCAATATGATGTTAATATAGCGTCAGTAAAATCCTGTGAAGAACCAGCTGTGCTCATTTAAATTTGGGGGTGGGTGGAGGGAGCAGGGAGGGGAAGGCAGAAAGCATTTCTAATTTTCAGACTAAATAATGGGATGCATTTCGTTTTTCACAAACAGGTATATGATAGAAGAGGTGCGTGCATGCTGTTGGATTTAGCAGGTGTGCTCCAAAGTAGAGTTGCCACAAAGGGAGAGAGATACAGCTTGCTTTTGGCAAATGTTATTAGGAACACGTTTCTGTGTTTGCATTCGAGCTGTGTTCACTGGTGCTCCTGTAGGAGTTGTGAGAAAAAGACAGCGCACATTATAGCATGGATTGTTTTCAACAGGCTCTAAGTTTGTAAATCTGTTGACTCCCTCTGACAGTGCTTCTTTGCTGTCAAACAGAATGCCCAGCTGGTGATGGCAATTCTGATGGGGAGCGCGAGATAGTGGATAGGCTGCATTTACCATGCAACAGGAATACTAGGAATTCTTCCCAAACTGTAAGTGAAGGGAAAAAAGCTTCCTCGGCCATGGCGCTATGAAAGTTTTCTTTCCTTTTTATTTTTTAACTTTTATGGATAATGCCTCATTAAACCAAAACCTTTAAATATATTTAATTAACAGCGTTCATTAAAAAAAAAGAGTCACAGAAACTGCATTAAGTTTATCATATTAATATATAAGCAAGACAAAGGCTTTGGTTAAAAAAAAGAGGCAAGACTTTTGCTCATAGGTGATCTTGATTCTCATTGAAGCAAACACACAAGCTTGTTTTTTTTTTTTTTTTTTTCAATACAAAGTGTGAGATTTCACTAAAAAAGGTTAAAATTGAAGTGAGTAATCTTCGGTGCATAATGCAATTGTTAATTTTAGCTCCTTGCGTGGGTGCGGTTCTGACTTGAACAGCCGGCTGTAGCCTTCATTAGAGAAGAAGCAGGCAGCTTGAGACAGGTGGAGCTGGATCAAGCTGTGAACGTGATTTGCTGGAAGCTGGTCATTAAGTGTTAGAAATCCAGTCTTATTTATTTCGTCCCTCACCTTACCATGGTTATTGCCATTATTATTATTTACTTTTCATCTTTTTTCAGGTTGACGATGATGTGTCAAACTGTGTAAGGGCGTCGCATGAGGATGGGCATTCCGATCTGTTGATGGGGACATGGGACTCCAGTTGTCTCTGATCACTTGTGTGGATTTTCCCGGGTTAGAACGACAGAAGCCGCTAGCAAATCTCCGAGACCTGCAGCAGGGATTCTGCGCTGAAGGTAAAGGTCTCGTTGTCTGGTTATTGTCTCATCTGTATTTTTATGGCTTATATAAATGTGCCTGTTTGCAGAGAACAGTTCACTGAATGTAACCAAAATAAACAGGATCCATATCAGGGATTCACTTGGCTTATAGTTTAGAAAATTAGAGCTCAGTTTGTTCGCGGCATTTTAAATCTGGTCGCAATCTGTTTTTTATTGAAATGCCCTGAAAAAATTGTTAGGGCAACAGAAGTCCCCTCTCCTCCTCCTACCCAATACATTTGGAAACAAGTTGTTTGCCATGGGGAAAAGGAACTTTTTAATTTAGTTTGCCACGCACATATTGAGTATCACAGAAATAAGAGAAATCTGTCAGAATGCACTGGATGAAATATCCTAAAACCCCCCAAAACCTAAAAGAATTGCTCATTAGTTACTTACATACTCAAACAACTGTGCTTGAAGAAAACTTTTCCTTTTAAATTCCCATAATCCTTTGCTAAATGAGTCTACTTTTTTTAAAAAAAGATATTAGATAACATCTGTTCTGTCATGGTGGGTTTTAGCAAATTTGCCACAAAAATTGCTGGGTTTTGAACTTTTCTCATGCCTCCTATTCCAGTTGGAAATAAAATTACTGCATTTGTAAATGCTAATTAAACTCTCTCAAAGAAGCATATCAAAACACTGATTTGTCCAATAATAATTACCACTGTAATCACTGGGAATAGGACAGTCATTGCTTGGGAATTTTTGTGAAAGAACTGACTATAAGTTATAGTCCCTTCCTTCCTCCCTTCCTCCTTTCCTTCCTCCCTTCCTCCCTCCCTCCCTCCCTCCCTCCCTTCCTCCCTTCCTCCCTTCCTCCCTTCCTTCCTCCCTCCCTCCCTTCCTTCCTTCCTTCCTTCCTTCCTTCCTTCCTTCCTTCCTTCCT
>JAKSZT010053846.1:3229212-3290324 GCA_026826555.1 Tolypeutes matacus
CCTTCCTTCCTTCCTTCCTTCCTTCCTTCCTTCCTTCCTTCCTTCCTTCCTTCCTTCCTTCCTTTCTTCCCTCCTTCCTTCCCTCCTTCCTTCCCTTTTCCTTTCTCTTTTCTTTTTCCTTCTCTTTTTCTCTTGCTTTCTTTCTCACATCTTACAAAATGAGGAGGAAGTAAATGCTAAATTATTCATGAGCCTTACTTGACAGCACATCAGAAGGAGAAGTGTCAGGGTTTTTATGGTGGTAGAGAGAAAAAAATAATAATAACAGGCTTTAACTTTAAAAAGCCATTTCCAGTGTCTGTATAGCAGTCTATTGTGAGCCGGCAGTAGTGGAGCTCACTTGGATAGCTTCATTAGAGCTGCCTGCCAAAGACTTGCTTCCGTAGGATCCGTGCAGCCCCAGCTACTGACAGGAGCTTGGGAGACAGCTTTTGGTTTTAATAATGTAGCTGTCGGTCTGAAGCCTGAAAATGTTGACCCTGAAAGGTTTATTGCCAAATTTAGATCCCATATTTATTACTGAATTATTACCTCTTTGATTGATTTTTGCCCCTTGTGGAGTATACTGTATTCTTTATACCTAGGAAAGTGTGTCTCTGGTTAAACTTGCAAATAGTTTTGAGTGATCTTAAAAGAGCTGGAAAATACCCATACTACCTCTTGACTCAGAAGTCAGGGGTCATCTGTTCAGAAGTTGGAGGAATATTCTCCTCCTCCTCTTCTCCTTCTCCTTCTCCTTCTTCTTTTTCTTTTCCTTCTTCTTCTATGAAGTGGGGCAGAGACTGGTGGATGTGTGAGAATTATCCATCTCTGTTTAAGATGCATTGATCCATTTTTGTAGCAAGGTGTATTCACAAGTGTGTACGTGTGGAAGGGGTGTGTGGCCAGTGGTCAAACTGCCTTCTGTGTATGCCTTGGGTACTTGGTTTTGTTTTATTTTATTCCCCTGCTGCATAAACTTGGCAGGGATGCCCGAGTTGCTCATTTGATTCTGAATATATAGGGAGAAGTGAAGTATCTCAAGAACAATAGTAAAGTCAGGAGACCCTCCACTGACTTTATTTTCTGACATCTTGACCTTCCAGGGCATCACACCTTCTTATTTTAATTTGTGTCTGGAAGAATGTCTGAGCAAGGTGACCTGAATCAAGCCATAGTGGAGGAAGGTGGGACTGAGCAGGCTGCTCCCGAGAATGGCATCGTTAAGTCGGAAAGCCTGGATGAAGAGGAGAAGCTGGAACTGCAGGTGAGTCTAGAGGATCCCAGTTCTCACCCCAGCCAGTGCAATTCCCTTCTTTCATTTTGAAAGTTCAGAGATGGTTTTTATTTTATTTTATTTTATTTTATTTTTTCAGAGTTTGACTAGTTCAATGAGTAGGAAATCCTGACTCAATTATCAGTTCCTTTTTTTTTTTCTTTCTGACTAACCCATGCACTAAAATGCCTTTTGAAATAAAAAATATATATAGATATCCAAGGAAAGTATTTAACTATAGAATCTGCACCCAGCCTCCCAGAACTAATTTTCAGTTCACCTCAAGGTATACAGAGGGCCTCTCCTGAGGCAGCTTTTAGACTGGCTGAGTTTTTAAAATGCCCCTCCATGGAAAAACTGAAGGTCCAGCTCATGGTAGTCTTGAGGCAAATCCTACATGGGAGCTCCATCAACCTTCATAGGCATTAGGTTCGATTCTTATTAACAAACAAGCCTGAGCCCTAGATTTCCCCGCCAGAGAGAAAAGGGTAAGAAACAACGGCAGGACTGAAAAGCGTGACAATTAAATATGCCATGATTTACAAGAGAAAGAATTTTGGTAGTGGAAAATCAAACTGCCCTTGCAAATAGCCTAAGTATTGATTTTCTTTGAACAAAACTACGCAGGCGTAATTAAATCTTTTTATGTGTATGTAAGTTAGGCAAAGGTACCTAATGACCTAATGGCCAAAAGCCTTCGGAGCCCAGCTTTTCTCCTCCAGAGAGCTGTTCAAGGAGACAGAACTAAGTTAAATGGTCAAAAGTTTTGGGGAGCTGGGGAAGGAGGAGCATTCTCTAGTGGCTACAATGCTTTGCTAAGCTCTATGTTGATTTCTCCTCACTGCATGACACTTTTTACATCTCTTTCGCTCTCCCTCTGGTGGTTGTTGGTTTTACTGTGTGTTTTATTATTATTGTTTTGTTTTGTTTTGTTTCTAACATACAGAGGCGGCTGGCGGCTCAAAACCAAGAGAGAAGAAAATCCAAGGTAGGCTTCTCAAGATTCTATGTATACCTGACATCGTGGATATAAGTTGCATACTTCGCATTGGAGTTAAAGGGTTTGCCAACGATTCAGATGGTTGTGTGCAGATGTGGTGGATTCAGGCTGTACGGTTGCTATCAGCTTTTAGCGGGTTGTGTTCAAGTGCATCTTTCTCACTTTGTATGCTGTTTAGTTAGAGAATTTGTGGTACGGTGTAGCTGCAAATGTTTATTTTTATTCCCTTTTCACACTTGGAGATTGACAGTGCTTTACAAAAGACACAGGCATTTGTTTTGTTTTCATTTTTAATACAATTTTGTGTAAATGGTTTAGTCTCATCATTTGATTTCTGCCTCGACGTAAACAAGCACTTGGTATTTATTTCACATTCTTCGTCCTTTTAAGTATATTCTCAGTCAGATCTCCTCCAAACTTAGTTTTAGTAGACAGTAAATTTTTGTCATTTTTTTTCTCCTTACGTTTTCACAAAACGACAGCAATTCATGCTTCATCCGTTTGTTCCCAACGTGATGAGCACAATTTGCTGAAAGCTTTCCTTAATTTCATCCATTCATTCCCTCTACCTTCCTCTCTGTCTATCCAGAGGTCTGAGGCTGTGAGCCAAAGTAGGTAGCACTGGGTGGCAGACTGAGAGCTTGGTTTTCACAATCTGATCTGGGAATTTGGTGTGAACGTGGAGATGCTTTCATGGTCTGTGTGTTTTCTTTATTTTCTTGTGCTCCCCTTTTCTTTTCCCCTCCCAGTCAGGAGCAGGAAAAGGGAAACTGACTCGCAGCCTTGCTGTCTGTGAGGAATCCTCAGCCAGGCCAGGAGGCGAGAGTCTTCAGGATCAGGTATAACCCCTGTCGTTATCATAACTGCATGAACGGGATCTGCCTTTGTGTGCATGAGTGTTAATCCGGTATTAAAGAGTGTTTTGGGGGAGAAAAAAAAAATAACTGAAGTGGAGAAATAGTTTTCTGGCTTCAGCCCCTCATGTTTATGAGATGGTCTAAAATAGTTTTACAGTTTGTCACCGAGTATTACATCTGCTTTTTTTCCAGACCCTCTGAAAACTGCAAATGGAAAGGAATTCAAAAGAATTTAGATTAAAGCTTAAATAAAAAGTAAGCACAGCAGTGCTGTATTTCCTCAAAGGCTCTCTCTTGATAAGGCTGAACCAAATATAGTCCTAAGTATCCTGTCTCCCTCCTCAGTGGAGATGTCTTACCTCTCAGCTCCCCATGATACACTTGCCTATAAGAAACACGACTTTGGCTCTTAGGAAACTTAAGAAATAATAAATAAGGTGCACTGAACTTTGGAGGAATACTTTTGGTGGCCTTTTGGGGGCGATGATTTCTCAATACTGCAAAATTGGCCCGAAATGAATTTGAGTTGATGGTGAACTTAAGTTAGTAATAATAGTAATATATCACTGCATACCTTACCCTCATTTTTGCCCCTCACAGCCAAATTATTCGGTTCTAAACATTCAAATTCCATCAAAATTCTTCTATGACAAAATTGGAAATCTCACATCCTATTTATCTTTGTTTGCCTTTCAGGCATCATATTAGCTTTTATAAAAATAGTCTTGCAACTGAAATCTCCCTGATTTTGTCAGAGGCTCGGAGCAGTCGAGACAAAAACAAAATGAATTCTCTGAGCCCAGGGGAGGGACAACTGATTAAGAGATCATTTTTGTTTCGTTTTGTTGTGTTGTGCTTGTCTCCTTTTGCTTTAATGAAAATACTCTAAATTCTCCTCATTAATACAGAGAGCATTGAGAGGACTTTTCTCGAAAAGGACCAAAAATAAGTTCCTTATAGATTTTGTCCTAATTGTTTTTTTTTTTTTTTTTTTTTTTTTTCTAGCCTCGTTTTCTTAACCTGCCACTCATGTCATAAGAAACGTGTGGCTTTCCTTCAGCATTTTATCTGTGCTTCTATTTTTAATGGAGATTGAAAAGGGGGAATAATGTTAATATCACAGCGTGTATTATTAAATGTTGATTGATGGCTTGTAATGTACTGCACACAATAGATTTCAACTCTGCAGACTGACGGACCCTGGGAGAAGTAATGCCCCAGTTGTCCCTCACTCCTAAGGCCAGGCAGAGGAGGACAACCTTTATAGATCGAAACTGCATTTTGTCCCATTTGACAAGGTACCAGGAGGAAATTTTTTAGGAGATCATCTGTGTCTTAGGGCCGGTCCTGGACCTTGTCTAGTTTCTCCATACATTGGTGCAGAGAAATAAGATGCAAACGGTGCTTTGTTCCTGCTGGTTCCAAGCTCAGAAAGCAAGACTAGCTTTGTAGGAGAGAATTAGAGCTGGCAAGCTTCTCTTTGGACTGGCTGAGGGGTGGAGGGAGTACGGGTCTGATAGAAAATAACCCAGACACACACAGAAGCAGGTGGCTGTGCAACTCGCTTAGAGAATAAAGAAGCAGAGCTTTGAGCTTATATGCAATGCCTTCAGTAGGTACCACCGGCATTATCACAGTGAGGGGACCTGAATCCCAGAGAACACTGGCACAAGTATACAGTATATCGATTGTACTGCTTCCCCAACATTTGTATATTCCCAGTATTTGGAAAACTGCCTTCATTTTCCTGCGTGGGGAAAAATCTTGCTACCTGTATTACTTGACCTCAGACCCATACTTGATGGTTCAGTCTGTCCTTAAGTTAAAGGAGTTTTGCTTTTCTAATGTTATTCTATTTGCCTATCGGTGTATGACTGCAACTTGAATCATTCTTTCACTGTTGTTGGATATAAACTTATCCTGTACCAATGTATTTATTAACACTTGTATTTTATTATTGAGCATATCAATAAAAATATTAAAAAATAACAGATTGTTTTTTACCAACTCTATAGCACTTTTGTGTGTTCTTTCAACACCATAATGTGTGACTATGTATAGAAAAGGTATTTTTCTGGATATAGTATTTGTCAACACATTGCAACGGTTTGTGCATTTTTGTAGGTGATGTCTTTTAGCTTCTGCTCTCGCATTTATAATGAATTTCCAAGCTTTGATTTTAGATTCAAACTTACAGAGACTGAATGGTTCAGTTAGTTGTGAAGAGACAATGAGACTACTACTTTCATGACCTGAGATCCTTCAGTTTCCCCTTGTGAACAACTGTAGAATTGATTCTTCCTCATCTCCTTCCATATCCTCTGAGCCAGAAATGTTCCAGGTGTTTCCTTAGCACATAGAAGCAACTCATAACCCTAGAATCTGCCCAAAGTATTGTAGATTAAGACTTCTCAGTCCCAGATTGTGTAACAAGCGCCCCTATAATCAAATGACACTCCATTTTACATACTCTTTGCATGTCCATCCCCAGTATCAACATGTGGAGGTCAGGAAACCTGGCTAAGAAATATTTAGCATGAGAAAGTGTTTCCTTTCATCCTCTGCATCGTGTCTCTTTCCAGCCACGGTGACTTTTTATTCCAGCCAGGAGTGTCACGTGGAGCCTCTGCCTAAAATGAAACTTGGCTGTAGAGGACTTTGGTTTTATGCTCATCAGATTGGCCAGGCTTACCAAGAACCATTAAGAATTCCAGATTGGCCATAATTGAGGAGGTACAGGCATCAATTTAGTCACGTGGGGAGTGAGCATTAGTTTTTAGTTTTCAGCGAGAGACACTATTAGTCATGGGGAATTTTTTTTCCTACATCATAAATTTTAATGTCAGTAGCTTTCCCATCAAGTGAACTCTTACATAAGAGCAGGTGGTTTAATCTTGGCTAATTTGTCACTGTTAATCACAGCACAGAGTTTTTAATAAAACTAAAATATAAGATTCAGCTCATTCTTCTTCAAAACAGTGAGCATACTTTCACCATATGCCTGATCTGTGTTAGTTAATACAAAATGATCTGTTTTTAGTGCAAAATAAATTAAAAAAATGGATCCAGCTCCGATACTGTAAATGGTCGACGTTTTAGAGAATCTTACATTTCAGAAGATATTATACTTCCTACCGCTTCTAAAAGGCAATGCATATGATAATCCATATATTATAATGCTCTCTTAATGACATTGGTAAACAATTATGAGAATAATCCATACCTAGTATTCCTGCAAGTATTTAGTTTGGTTTTTCATAGCAGTAGAAGACATTGTTGATATGGTTAAAATATAGATTTATTGTAAATTGGCTACTATGGCCTTTATTTATGTCTGTTTTATCTGTAATTATGATTCATAATAGCTGTCTGTCTGTGTTTGTGCCAATTTCTCCTTACAAGGAATTATAGAAAAGAACTGCAGACTTTTTCTTCCCGAGACATTATAGTGGCTGTGATGCAAGCTTACTGATAAACGAATTTTTCCTAAGTGTTTAAAAATAAACCTGTAGAGAAAAATAAGAGTTGTGATCTACCTGAATTTAACTTGCTGCAAGTTAATATTCATGAGGCAAAGTTTTAGTACTAGATATTTCTCATGACCTTCCATTGACTTCTGAAGTAGAATTTGCCTTAAAGGGCAATTAGTTTTCTGACAGGTTTAATTTTTTACCATTTAAGTAAGAAAAAAATATCTTCACCTGGCTTTCATTTTCCTGTACTTAATAACCTCTGTGCAAAATGGAATCCAGTCAGAGATGATTAAATTTGGCCCTAAATTATTATATTTTCTCCCCAACAGGAATCAATTCATTTACAGCTTTCCAGTTTCCCCAGCCTGCAAGAGGATGATAAATCTAGGAAAGATGACTCTGAAAGAGAAAAAGAAAAGGATAAAAACAAAGATAAAACCTCTGAAAAACCCAAGATCAGAATGTTATCAAAAGGTGAATGTGAAAATGTTTCCTTAATTTACTCAATTTGGGCACCTAGGTAGTCACAGAATACATTGTAGATTTCACAGGGATTTCCCTCCCGCCAGACTCTTTGCATATTATTTTATATGTGTGTGTATGTGTGTGTGTAAAAGATGTGAACTCGGTTCTCTTTCTGTTCCTGGTGTCATTGTATAGCTGAGAGGTTTCTTTTTAGGATCACATATTTCCTTGAATTCACACGTGGATCTCCTGTTTCCAACGACAGAGCTACACAGAAGAGTGAATATGGATCTGCTCTTAATTCAGGTTTATTAGTTCAATTAACATGGATTGATGAACAGTTCTATATCTTAACTTTCATACTTATCTTAAAGACAGAATGAAGATGAACAATTCTTAGCAGATACTAGACATGGTCCCCAAATTTTAGTGGGAATTCAGGGTTAGCATTTTATCTGGCACAGATAAATTTGGTCTCTGCACCCATAGATTGTCACGCAATGTCTCATTAAAAAAATATATACTTACCTCTACTTTAATAAAATGTTTGCCAAGAAACATCAACTCTTCTAAAACTCTGAGCCTACAATCCAGAAGACTTTTCAAATTGTTGCCCTACATAAAATTGAACAAAACAAAACTAAGTCTTTACTAAGCTGAAATAAAGACTGTCATGAATAAACAAGCTTTCAGTAGACTTAAAAAAATAAATAATTGAGAAGGACTAGGGCCACTGAGTAACTTAGGAATGAAGACTGCTTCTAATATTATGCTCTACAGCCACATCTAGTGCCAAGGTTGTCTCTGCCGCTGAGTGTCTAAAACTCAAAATATAAACAAGAGTAAAGAAGTTCAGATTCCTAGAATAGTTTTAGAAATTAAGCTTTCACCAGCATCAGAAGGCGATATGAAAGGCTTTAGTGCCCTCCTGTTTCTTATTCTGGTGACTATTTAGATATTCTTGTAGCAGAATTTTCATTTTTTTGCTTTCTTTGTTTTAAGAGAAAGAGGGTTCCATGGGATCTCAAGCTCCTGAGAGCTCTCTGTGTGGGTTGGGAGCATCAGGTGAAGGGCGTGTCCCTGGGGATTTACAGCACAGAGTGAACTCAGCTTGGTGACTCCACCCACTCCCCACCACCACCCCTGACTGTGCCTTCTTCCCCTCCAACAATGGCGGTTGGACCTTGCCACACGCAGAATCTACTGGGTGCTCTCGTTCCCTGAATCTGATTTTCATTCTGTTGTTACACTGCCAGCTTGCTAGGTTGGAAACATGTATCTCTCATAAAACATGTATCTCACCTAAATTTCACCTAAGCTAGAAGGAAACAAGAAAGCTTGGAAAGCTTCCCCTTCCCCACCTCTTTATCATCGTTCCTCACAACTCCGTCCTCCTATTTATTTCAGATTGCAGTCAAGAATATACGGATTCGACAGGCATAGACTTACATGAGTTTCTGATTAACACATTAAAGAATAATTCCAGGTAAATTCTTCAATAAATCTCTTATTTTTTGGAAGGCTCAGGTAGAATAGCAGAATCAAAGATGTTAATCCAAACACTTCTAAGAAGGTGGCTGTAAAATGCAGACCCCCTCCTTGAGGTTATATACTATATTTTCTCTTAATAGTTTGCAAGTTTAGTGTTTACAGATAGTCGTAATTCCTGGATAGTTACACTAATGAATAAATTATAGTTTTCCTGTTCTGCTTTCCAGGTCTCTCTCACACATATACAAATACTGATTGAGGGGAAAATAGAGAATGAGAATTAGTGATGTTAAATAAACCAATTACGTCTCAATGCAGCTAGTTATCCATCTTCAGTCAATACTTGGGCCTTGTTTTGTTGCTGTTTCCTATTAATTAAAAATATGCTACTTATTTGATGTGTTTTTTAGGTCAGTTACCTTGCATGTCATAATTAACATTGACACTAAAAACATTTTGATGTTATGAAATACTTACCAAATGGGAGAAACAATAATCATATACAGAATGAAATAATATGCAGATGGACAACGTATTTGAGAGAAGAGTTAGACATCTTGACATTTATTTTGCAGGGACAGGATGATACTCTTGAAAATGGAGCAGGAAATTATTGATTTCATTGGTGACAACAAGTATGTTAAATTGCAATGCTGGTTAATTTATACGCTGTGTCTTAGTTTGGTATTTGGGGTTAATTATACATTCCAGAATGAACCAGGGATAGATAAAACATTGTTTAATTTGCTTCCTGATTTGTTAAATGTACAAGCTATTGGAGTTAGGAGTCATATGCTGATGGGAATTGTTGCTTGGACCATGTGAGCTCCTGCTTGTTAAATTCCTGACAAAATGGCTATAAAGAGGGGGCCACTGATTAGCATAGAGTAGCTGTAACAAGAATCGACCCTTTTCATTTTTATTATAGTTTTTTAATGGGCTCCAGCTGGCTGCAGTCAGTTATGCCTGGAAATAATTGTGCTGCTTTCAGTGCAAACAGTGTAATGACACATCTCCAGATAGGCATCTGCAATCACATATAATGCCCTATCATTTGTCCTTTGCCTGGCTACGTTCATAAGGTACCATGGGCTAACATAAAATACTTTCCAGAAGACATTACATTCTCTTTGGCAAGAGAAACGCACAACTGTAAATCAAAGATCCTTATCGTGGCTTAATCAATAAATCTAAAATAAGTGGGAAATTTGCTTGGAAATCAGGACACTAAGTGATGCCAGAGCCGAAATAGGCTTAGTGGTTTGGATGGAAGAGAAATGGTTTCGTGCGTGTACCTGCAAAACATAGCACGAGCCAGAAACTGAAATGCTGATTTCACTCTTTGTTGCATTCTGTTCCAGTAATCATTATAAAAAGTTCCCTCAGATGTCATCCTATCAGAGGATGCTTGTCCATCGCATGGCTGCCTACTTTGGGCTGGATCACAATGTGGACCAAACTGGGAAGTCTGTGATCATCAACAAGACCAGCAGTACAAGAATGTAAGCCCTGTTATTGCATTTGTGTGGCATTTTCTTTTTCTCTTATGTATTCATTTATAAGAACACCGTATAAAATTCAAAGTACACGACGTTTAAAATGTGAAATGTGACTTACCTCTTGCGCTTATCGGCAGCAGCGTAGCTTTTATCTATAGAAGATTATCTGAGGACCCAGGAGCATTTAGACAACTCAGACAATAAAGTAGATACATTTTTTGCATAGCTTCAGAAACATAATTTTCTCTCTTCCTTCGGTACACCATGTCATTACATATAAAGTCATGGTAAATGTTGCATCAGAATAGAATTCAAATCGAAAATGACAAGGGTTTTTTAAATAACTATGACATGCACAGGATACTTGTCCTTTTCTTTCTCAATTTCTGGCTTGTAGACAACTTTCTTATTGTGCTTTTCTAGAGTAAAGAAAGCTCTAAACCTGGAGGCAGAAATCTTACCTCTAGGACCCAGGTCTTCAACTTACTGGCTGTGTGACTTGAAGCAAGTCATTTAAAACCATCTCAGTTTTTTCACATCTAAAATGAGAGTGTTGAGAAAGATGCCATCTAAGTTCTAGCTCTAAAAAGAGGGTGGCAAGTTATTTTTTGGTCTTGAAAATAATTGCTTCTATCTTAGTATCTTTTCATTGTCCCAGTGAGCCACCAGAGGCATAATACAAATAAAGAAGTCATTTGCTTTGGAAACTTTGAACTGTCTTTCTTGAACCCAAGGTTCTTTTGTGTAAGGTGCAAGTCAAAGTTTATAGCAAAACGCATACTCCAATGTAAAGCTTCCTCTTCGAACATTTGTACATTATAATTTCCTATTTCGCTGTGTGTTCGGTAAGTTGCATAAAATGCACGGTCTTTAGGAATGATTGTGTCAAGCAGAGCAGCACAGGCCAAGCACTGTTTTCTGTTCCCAAGAGTTTGGGACAAGTGGGAATGGAGAGGAGGCTTTTTCTCTACTCATAGCTCAGTCTGTGCTTAGGAGAGCCAGAGCGAAAGGCATAGTGGTGAGAACACAAACTGGGAAATCTGGGACCCAACTTGGGTATTATCTCAGGGACACTAAGCATTTCACATCTCTGGGCTTGAAATTATTTCTCTTTGGGACAGATTGAAGTGGATAAAAATTATTAGGTTCTGTGATTGTCTTCTACTGGGATGGCAAAACACACTTTAAAATCTATATGCTTTCTGCTTTATCAGATTGTTGTCACATAGGCCTCCTATTATGAACAGGAGTAGGAATTTAAGGTCACTGTCCTTTAATCCTTTACATCTTCCCTTCCCCACCAAATATGTTTTTTGTTTGTCTGTTTTCATTCTGCATTCTGGTTTCTCTTATGGCTTTCAGATACCCTAATGCAGGAACATTCTGGTTGCAAAATAACAATTGACCAACTTAAAATTTTCTTTTCTCCTCTTTGTCTCCAAGACCACAGCAAGAATTTAAAAGCTCACAGAACAAGTAAACTAAGTTGAAACAGTTTGAATTGGTAGGGATAGTGGATTTATCTGATTTGGCAACCACATAGCTATGAATATTCCTATGCATTTTAGAGACCTGTTTCCTTGTAGAAAAGTTCTTGAGAAAAATTGTACCCACTGGCTACATATGGGTATTTAAGTGCAATTTAAAAGTTTAAAATTCGGTTCTTCAGCCATGCTAGCCACATTTTAAATGTTCATATTGGACAGAATATGTATAGACCATTTCCACTATTCCAGAAAGTTCTATTGACCACTTCTGCTCTAAATCCTTGTGATTTTTCCCAGTTCCCGAATACCACTAGAGCATGTAATTCCACCCTTCAAATTTTTATTTTCTGGCAAATAGTCATTATATTATTAGACTTCTTCACTTCCAGGAGAACATCAGGCTTTTTCCCCCTAGCCATTTTTTCAGATAGACTCCACAGGTTATTCCTTTACAGAAAGGAGAAAGTGAATATACGCAGAGAACATTTGTTTTCCATTGTGGTCACTATGGGATTGCCAAACTTCATCTCAGCCTAGTTCCCTGTTTTCACATACCACGCTTTAGTCCCCCACTCCATAAATCTAATCCTAACTCAAAAGAAAGACAAATGACTATATGTCATGGACTTTCAAGGTATTTGCTGAAGAGTTGAGCTCAACGGCATTCAACCTAAAGCTGTCACATTCTTCTATTCCAGTGACCATTGTCTATTTGAGTGGCTCTTGTGGGATGGGGGTTGGTGGTGACTGATTTCTTTTAGGACCAGAAAAGAGGATGGATTAAATGTCCTTTTTCAAATAGTAACAAGCCACAGTTGTCAGGACCTGAATTATTTCTGGTAGCTTTGACAAAGAAGAAATGTTGTTTGGGGGAAAGTTGGAGTAAATTTTAAAAAGTCTTTTCCATGTTCTTTGGAATTGAAGTTGGAAATGGAACACCCTTTTGAAGTCCTAGGTTTCTTGGTTTTCTTTGGTCTCTGAAAATTTAAAGAGCTGCTTTATCAGTGCAGTTGACACGTGATGGTTGTGGGATCCATATTTATTTAGAAATATTATCAGATGGAAGTGTTTCCATTTACTTAAAGGAAAGAGACTGTGATGGGAGGTCCTGAGGTGCACCTTGTCGGTTTTGTGTTTTGTAAATTCCTTTTCATTGTATATAGTTTCATGCTACACCAATGTAAATACATGAAAATGCATATTTTAGATGGCACTGTAGCTTTGGAGAAAAGTGGCAGTGCAGAAAAATGTGTATGGAGGATACAGAAATTAAAAGGCAGAGGGAGAGGAAACACTCTTTTATAAGGATTTTAAATTGCTCCTTTTCAGTGACAGTGCATTGTTATTAAGGTGCTTCTCTGACATGGATGCATAAATAACTGTGACCATATTAGCTACCCTAGTGGCTGGGATTTATGTCCCAGAATCCCAAGTATTTGGATTATAGGCAATTCAAGTAATTATAGAATGTGACTTGAGACAGTCACGTTCTGCACAAAGGGAAATGGTTTCACATGAAGACCAAGATTTTTAGGTCATAAAAACACACTATGTGAGGATTATATATGTGTATTTGTGTGTGTGCTGCACTCACTTCTAGAATGTTCTCTAATATACTCAGACATAATCCATCTGCCCTTCCATCAAAGAATGTGGCTCAGGACACACTTCTCGGTTAGTTAAGTGATATCGTTTTTTAGTTATAATAGCATTGCCTATTATTCTGGGCAAGAGCTTCATATATTTTATTTTAGTTTATCTTTTTAAAGAAAGGATTTACAATGTTAAGTAATTAAATTTTGGGTTTACAAAGAAACAATGATTAGCACGGCTGGGAACCAGATGTCTAATGCCAAGAACAAGTTCCTTAAATTATCTGACTCTTTTAAAATGAAAACATCCAGAACATCTTGAGCAAAGTCTTCAAGAAGATTCTCTGGATTGGTTGGGAATTCCAACCCTTTAACTCCTTTTCTACCTGATAAGTAACTTGATTGAGAGAAAAGATATTTTTGAAGGTTGACTCATTGATATCAGTAAATAACAGAATCTTCCCACAATTTGGTAGTTCTTGCTAGATTTTCTGTGCTTACTACTGCTATGAGATATATTTGGGAATGGCAATAGTGGGTTATCCAGGAAATTTAAGCTTCACTTTACTCCATTTCACTTTCTCCCAACCCCAAAAATGAAAATGCAGCATTTATCAACAATGTTACCCTAGGAGATGAACCTAGTCATTGTGTTAGTACAAAATTGCTGTTACAAGATTTGGATTGCCCAAATACATGGCTTCAAAACATATCCACAGGAGTGTGAGCACAATGAGAAGCAAAAGCCAGGATGGAAAGATAGTTGAAGAAAAGTTATGAGATGTTTTATCTTAATACATTAGGGGTTTCTGGGAAACTTGTGAATTACCTGATGAAAGCAGAGATGGAATGATCTAGAAGCCCTGTCATGTACACTGACAGGCCTTTCCAGACATTGGAAACATAGTTCCAGTGACTATAACCCACCCACAAATCTATTTCCAGCATTCAGATCTCAGTCCATGTTTACATGACACCTGCAAGGTAGATTCTTGTCATTCCGGGGCTTACAGAGACTGAGTGAACAACTTCAGAATCTCAGTCATCTTTAAACCTGCAAAGTGTAGAGCAGTTCTTTGTGGACACATAGTAGGCACATGATAACAGGAATGACTGCCTGTTCAAAGGCATGCCATATCAAATACCTCACAGGAAATACAAAGCAGAGCTGGTGGGGGCTTCTGTCCTACCAGATTCATGGCAAATATTTTGAATAACCACATTCTTCTGCCTGAAGGCAAATTTGGAGGGGATGAGATGATCTGATGGCTTTTGTGAAGTGCTGGTGGGAGGCTACATGAGATGGAAGGTGACCTTGAATGTGAAAAGCTTTGGAACGTGAGGACTGTCACAAACAATACCATGCTTTAAAAAACGTTAATGTGGTCTGCACTTGTAGGATATGTTCAGGAGGAGATTGTCAGCAGTAGAAAGATTGGCAGAGTATTGCTCTCACTAATGCATGGGGTGGAGATTAAAGATATAGCCCAGGAGAGGGAAGACTGGGAGATGACAATCATTCCAAGATGGCGCCTTCATCTGCACAAAATGAAGCACTTTAGAGAATTAGTAAAGGAAAGTCCCTTTGTGCCCTCAGCAAGGGTAGGAACAGGTGAGTGGATGTGACCTGCAGACTCCCAGTACACCTTTTGCTCTACAAATGGGGTCTTAGTGGCTGAGACACCTCTCAGTAGATTTACTGCCTTTATGTTAAAATAAAGAATGGGGTTTCTGAGCTGAGGTTCTCCATGTTATTTTTTCACCTTTAATTAGCTCTCTTTCCCCTTGTATACTATTCTCATAAATATATTTTATTCTGTAGCACTTTTTATTTTTCGCTGCTGGAAATCTTTGTTAACTGTCAGATTAGGTGGTAATGCCAAATGAGCCTCTTGGAAATCTGGGGTGGAGGGATAAAAGGATCTGTAATATTTGGGTACCACAAATGATATTTACAGTGTATTTACTCTCTATAATAACTTTTTGTATTTAAGATAGAGGTTAAAAATCTGAATAGCGATTTTATAAAAAATATTTAAAACCCTTCAAATATACATACCTATTTTCATACAAGAAGATTTTCCCTCTTCCTTTTGACTTTCTGATCTCCACTTTTTCTCTCTTTTGCTCATTCTTCCATGGGTTTAGCACAAAGCAGCTTGTTGATCTTTTATTTGGTGGTTTTGTTTTTCACCTCCCTGTCCTTTGCTCCCTCCAAGAAAAAATATTCACACTTAGGTTGGAGCATTTGGAAACTAGAAACCATCTATTTGAACTAGTGTTTTCAAAAGGGCCAAGACCAGCCACAGGCAATGAAGGAGCCTGGTGTGGATGTGCATGTATTTGCATATGTCAGAGTGACTGTTAAACTAGTCTTGGATAATTCCTGTGTTAAAGGGCTGTCATCTCTTGAATATGTTTTCTTTTGTCTTTCACATCCACCCACTGTCATTGCCTCAAATCCCTAAGAGTGCAGAGCAAAGAAGGGAAATACCAAATGCACTGGAGGAGGGCGGTTATGGGGCCCAGGAACTGAAAAGCAAGAACAGTGGCCCAAAGACAATGGTTTGGGACACTATCATAAGAGTCAAGCACCCAAGGCCACTCCTGGGGATTCCTGAAAAGGGTAGACCTGGGTACTCTTCTGGGGTGATGAGTGGTGTGTATACGGAGAAATCTATATAATAAGTCACAAGAACCATGAAACTTGTTCTGGTGCCAAATAAGGCTTCTTTGTAGGTAAAGCAGTTGATACAGTTGATTTTATTAAGAATCCCTGGTGTGATAAATAATTACTGCACCAAGAGGCAGGATTTCAGGATCTGCCCCCTTCTCAGTGGGTAGACCTAGAGAGGAGTTGACTGAAGTACATCAGGGTCCCTGAACATCTGCTGTGCTTAATTTCCTCATGAGGCTAAGGTGTAAAATGGGAACCATCTTTTTTTGATCCTTAGGCATTTCACTCTCTGCAGATGACAAAGTGCATTTATACCAAACACACACACACACACACACACACCCCACTACCACCAACCAAAAACAAAACATGTTTTTCTAATTGCTTTTGTTGTACTACTTTTCCTTTGTTTGAAAATGTGAGTGGCACCTCAAATTAATTGAGCAGCATGCTGATATATATGCTTGTTTAATAGTCCTCTGAAGAAGCCCAAACATCAATTTATTTAAGTGCCTCTTAGAAATCTATGAGTGGCTGGCATCCTCTCATTTCAAAACATGGTAAATTTACTGGGTACTTTTTATAAGAATGACGTTGAAAGTCATCCAATTAGAAGCCAACAGTCAGATACAGTCAGATAACAGTCAACTTCCTACACTACTTTCAGGAAAACCATGAAGTTTTAATTGCTGAAGAGATGCCTAGTTCTTTAATCAAAATTTGGGCTCAAAATTAACATCAGTCTAACTCCATATAAATTTTCTCAAGTATTGTATTTTTCCCATAATATTCTTCTCAAATACTTCAGAGAATGTAAGACTCCATAGATAAGTTGGGTAAATCTCAGAAATATACTTGGGGGAGGGTGTGTGTGATTTTGATGCATTCCTTTCCCCCTTTTAATTATTTATATAACTTTAATTTTGAATGCACAATTGACTAATGTTTAAAATAAAGCATGCCTGTACCTACTGTATATCCTTATTGCAACTTCTTTTCCAGAGTTTTCCATAGAGTAAGAATAATTTGAAACAAACAAACAAACAACAAAACTGTTTCTTTAGCTCACAACATTCTAAAGTTAGACCATTTTACAGGAGAGAAAACTGAGTTTCATGTGGCTTGGTCTTAGAAGCCCAAGACCAAAACCCACTGCTTCTTCCACTTACCCATGACTCTTGTCCTAAGGTTAGAGAGAGTAAAGGTTAACATTAACAGAATCAATATTCCCAGATAATTATAAAAGCAAAAAGAAAACCAAGCACTATTCTTCCATTGGTACCCACTGATTGACTTCTAAAACCCTAACTTAAATTTAATTGTTTTTAGAATTGAACAGAAAACCAAATTAAACAACTTTAATACTAAAGTGGGTGGTAAACCCATTAGGGTGTCAACAAAACTCCAGAACCATGAAACACACTAGATGAAAAATACTCTTGGCATACATATAAGTAAAACAAAACCCAATTCCATGCTGTTAAACTGTGTCATAAAGCAAGCACAAAGTACTTCTCAAGTGTTCAGTATCATGCTTTGGACAAAAGAAATATAGGCTATAAAGCATACCCACCAGAAGGTCATAGTTTATTTGAGGAGCCAAAATGATTTTCATCAACGCTGTGTGTGTGTGTGCCTAAGTATATAATAAACTGTGTTATGTGGTTTGGGCCACTATATAAAACTGTCTTTCAGGTACACTAGTTTTGGAAGGAGCAAGATTTCTGTGGCTTGGTCCCCTCAATCTGCAGCTCTGCTGGTAGGCAGCTGACTTAGGCCCACTGCCGACAGGCTCCCTTCTTTGCTTCTTTACCCATTTATAGGATCGGTGGTCACTTCAGGCCCTGTGCCTTGGAAAAAGTTTTAGGGTAAACTTGAAGGTGATAGCCTGGATGTTTATCATGGCTAGGTGTCCTTCTTGGCGGTATTTTTGTGTCTTGCTTGGTTATAGATGTCTCATATTGGAGAGGCCCTTAGCCTATTACCATGGCTTTAGGAAAAATATAAGTGGGACAGAGAGCAGAAAGAAGCTGTAGTTTATTTGTTGAAGGTGTTTGATTTCCCCAGAATAGTATACTTCCATGTCATGTTATAATGATTAGGTTGGATCTTGAAGCACTACATTGAGTCTACCAAGATGAGGGAACATCTACCTAACACATCTTATCCAGCAACTGATTCCTTCCATCCCCTCTGCCTTCAATCCAATTCCACAAGAGTCTCACAGAATCTCAGCCTCTACTTTATACCTCCTCTGGCCTTCAAACCAGGAAAATGAAGCATTTCTTTCAAGTACAAAAAATAAAATAAAATAGCAGGTAATTCTATATCATTTAGAGTGCACTGATCACTCTGGATTTCTCAGCCACTGAGTGCTATATTTGCATGTAGGCTTAAATGGAGTACTTTTATACACATAACAATGTAGTAGGAAAAAAAAAAAAACTCTCACCCCATGAAATGACAGTTGTATTAGCAGTTTTCAAAGAAAACACTAAAAAATTGTGAATGCCTCATTGGAAAATGTTTGAATCAAATTGTTATTGAGTATTATACTAGTGATTGGATCTAGGTTAATTTTGGATTGATGGTCATTGATGTCCTCATACTTTGGCTACTCAGAAAAATATCCACAGTGGAAATAATAGTAGCTAACATTTACTGAGTTCTATGCTAAGTGCCTGCCGCTGGGCTTGAGAGTTTACTTGGAAAGCTCGTTTAATCTTTCCAAGCACTCTAAGGTAAATACTATTATTCCCCCTCCTTTTTTTAAAGAACAAAACAAAAAAACACCTCTTCCCTAAGGTGGTTTAAGTAAATTGCAAAAAGTCACATAGTTAGTGAGTTGCAGAGCTGAAAAGACATAATATGATGCATGGTTTGAAAAGATGCACTTTTGTTAGGCCTGCTTCTCAGCATTTTTTCTGTATTATTTAACACTATCTTAATGACTAAACTATTGCAATGTTAAATGTAGTATGCTCGCTCACATCCATTTTATATTGGGTTATGCTCTAAAATGCATTTGGGATTTGTAGGGAATGGAACTTGACTATATTACCTCTACTACCTGTTAATATTCGTGTAATACTTGAATGGAAGGATGGATAACTTCAAGGAAGGAAAGTAAAGTGATAGTTTAGCCCTTTTTGCAGTCACTTTATTACCACTGAAAAGAAAGGCCTGAGATTAGAAAACATTGAAGAAATGAATACCCTGGAACTGAAGAAGAAATTGGAGGTTTGAAAATATAAGTAGCCCCAAATTGGCCCTAGAAAAAGAGGCTCAAACAGAAATTGCTTTATAGATTCTTTGACACTTAGGAGACAAAGTTTGAAATGTTTTTATAATTTCAAGAATATAGGCATATATTTGATGTCATTGTCTTTTTAAAGAATATATGAGGCATCCTATGTCACAGACATTTTAAAAAAGAATGCCCACACATCATTCAGGAAAAAATGCCCTTCTCTGAAGAAGCATTTCTGCTATATACAAGACTTTTCACTTGTAGCAATTCTCCTTTAGAGGCAAACTTCCAGAAATGTGTCTCTGCACATCTATATGTTGTGTATGCCTCTTTATTGTTGCCAATACTGTGCTCAGTACAGGTCAGAAATAACCAAGTTCATGAGCAGAGAATATAATATTCTAGGTCTTAATTGCATGTGATTTCTTTCCCTTTTCAATTTTTATGTTTTCTCCTTTTTTTTTCTTATTCTTCTATCTTTTTCTATGCATAGTTACTTGGTCTTTTCTTTTAGAGGACAAAAAAGAAAAGAAAGGTCTTCAGAGCAGACCCTACCTTTTAGCCAACTTGACTAAATGCATATATGTTTATGTGCATATAGATCAAGACGGACTTAGCAATAAAGATATTTTTCATTTGTTTATTATTTTTGGTTTGTATATATTGGGGAACTGTTATATAATAATCTAAGACCAGAAGCAGGGAGAATAATTCATTCTGTTATTTTTAAAAGGAGCAGCGAGGAGAAAGATTAAGTCTGAGAAATCAATGCATCTTAATGTCCATTTTAACCGATTATAATATAATACAGGCTTATGGAAGAAAATGTTGAAAATACTCAAAATATAAGAACATTTTAATTGTCTGTAACCCAATGATTGGATATAAATCACTTTACAGTTGTTGAATTGCTTTCCTATCTTTCTAAAATAAAAGTGTTTATTATTTTTATTACATGTCTATTGTAATAATCACAAATAAGTCAAAGGTTAGAAATAAAAGTTGCCCATCATCCCACCATCCAGAGACAATTACTGCTAACATTTGTCTTACTGTAATATATCACTGCTAACATTATTAATAATGTTATATATTATAGTTTCAACATAAATATGACCATGGTGTATCCATATTTTTGTAAATTGTCTACTTTAGCCAATATTATTGGATATCATTTTAGAAAGCTAAATATTTGCACATGGCGATACCTTAGGTCACTTAACCCGTCCACCGAGGATTTCCACTGTTTTGTTCTTGTGAACAACGGAACTGTGTGTTCATTTATTACTATTTCCTTTGGATACAGTCTTAGAAATAAAATTGTTCTGTCAAGGTGGGTTAGCATTTTTAAGATTCTTAATGCACATAGCCAAATTGTTTGCCAAGTTTGGAATTACCAATTTTAGTGGTCTTTCTTACAGACCCACATTATCTTTGAGTATTCTGCTTAATTTTGTTGTTTACAAATAGCCTTATGTTATTAAAGGGCATCAAGGTATTTCCAGTGTCAGTTTACATGTCTGTGTTTGTATATACAGTGTAAGGTAGAAATAGAGAAGAATGAAATGAATTCATCCAAAGTATGGAGAGGGGAAAACAGGAGTTTGTAAGAGAGGCACAAATAGGGAGTTGAATACTTAGCATTGACAATATTTGATTTGTTAGGCTAAGTCTCATTTAAAAGGGAATAAAATGGTATAAAATGACAAAATGATATTGGAATTTTTTAAATGTTACTTGAAAATCAGAACATAGGACTTTTTTTTCCCTTTTTAATAGCAGACATCAATGTTGTAAACATTTTTTTAATTGAAAATTTCAAAGTATTATGGAAGCAATGACATTTAGGCTTTTCTAATATGTTTGACAATTAAAATATTTTTGATAAATGTCTTACACGATCAAAATATTTTATTCTGTAATACACAGAGCCTTTCTTTGCTAAGGGGCTAATGCATATTAATGACCACCTTTTAATTACTCAGTTTGAAATTCAAAGTCTTCCCCTTGGTGCCTGTCCATATTATGTAGAATAGAAAATTTCATTTGTGTGTGTGTGGGGGGGGGGGCGAGGAATTAAACTTAACTCTTTGGAAGAAAAGTGATAAATTTGGTCTAAAGAACATGCCAGTGAAGGTAAACTATTGAAAATACTAGAAGATCAAAAAATGTAAAACAATGAGAATAATAATAGTGAGTGTTCATCTATTTGAAGCTTTACGAGAAAACTATTCTAACTAAAATTGGAATTGACTGAGTGAAAGACAGAGTTTGATTGTCTTACACCTGTCGTATTTCACTCAGCAACACTGCTTCTCAATTAGTAAGCTATGTCTAATTAAGGAACAATGAGGACTTAATTCTAACTTATCAAAGGCTTGATTGAGGATGCCAAGAAGCTGACTGGAAATGCCAGCACTGTTTACCACACATGAACAATGAGTTTTGATACGAGCTAGGAATTGTGGGAAAACATATTTTTACATTGAGAAGAGGAAACTATTTTCCATCTAGAAGATGCATTAAATTTATTTTCTCTGCTTTTTGATGATGATATAGAAAAAGCTAGAAATAATATCTCATGGGCTAAAGTCTGCCAATGGGGAAAAAAATTAGGCATGTGTGATACATGACTATAAGATATATGGTAAAATCTGATCATCATTAATTTAACGGCTATCATGACTTTCTGCAGCTTTGGGGACTTTTTCTTAATGTTATATTCTCTCATATTAATATATTAAAAATAATTTATTACCACTTTAAATAATGTTCTGTAATACATTATTTTAGTTCCATTCATTTTATGGCTAAGAAATAATATTGCTCTGGTGTTAAATTAATGGTAAAAGGATTTTTTAAATGCTATAATACAATGGTGCATTACTGGTAATTTTTAGTTTAATCGCTTGCAATACTTCAATTGTATATCTTCGTTTGCATGTGTTTAATCTGCAGGTTGCTCTTAGCTCTAGAGCCATAAATAGTTCTCTATAAAATCATACTGGATCATCAATCTTAAAAAGTTTATTTTATTCCTTTTAAGCAAGCTTTACATGGTTACTTTTTGATTATACAAAATATTTTTTAGAAAACATAAAAGGATTCATAATTTGCACTAACATATAGTGTCTGGAGAAAATAAAGCAAGATATTAAAAGCAGTTATTGAGAATGCATTTTGCAAAAGTTATATCAGAGGGAGTAGATGTAGCTCAAGTGGTTGAGTGCCTGTTTCCCATATATGAGGTCCCAGGTTCAATCCCTGGTACCTCCTAAAAACAAACAAGCAAACAAGCAAACGAAAAAACCAGCTCTCATTGGGGAGCAGATGTTGCTCAGTTGTTGAGTGCCTGCTTCCCATGTATGAGGTCCTGGGTTCAATCCCCAGTACTGCCTAAAATAAAATAATATAAAAAAGTTATATCAGAGAAAAAAACATTCTTGTTCTCAACAATATTTCCATTATTGGTTAGAACAAGATCTTTTGACTACTTTTTGATTATGCAATTGCTGTATCTTTCCCAAATATGTCCTGTCATGAAAAACAAATAAGCCAGCAGTATAAAGTGGAAATGAAATTTCAAAAATAATGTTTAAATAGTTCTCTCGTAGCTGCAATGACATTTCAAACTCAGAAGTTCTAAGGCTAGAAGAGGCACGATTTCCATTTCTACTTCCCTTTCCAAGGTACCTTCAGATTATAAATTTCTTTTTACATGATTGTAAACTTGAATTTAAAACATGTCTGATTTTTAAAGATTTTCCTAAAGCTCTAAATTTAAATTTATGCTCCTACTAAACAAATTCTTTCCCTTTCTGTTCTATCATTAGAAATTTTATCACTATATATCTTATTTAGTGACTCTTTTTTATCTGTCCTTGAATTACACCGTTGATTTATGGACAGCTATCCTAAATTTCCATTACACGTTATTCATTTATTCTTTCAACTGAATGCTTCCCATGTGCTAGGAGGGTCTAGGCACTAGATATTAAACAATTAAAAAACAAGGTCCTTACCCACATGAAATTTACATTCTAGCTCTGGTTAATGTGCTGAAATCTCACTTGAACGCTTTTCTTCTTAAGGAAGATTTAGTCTAAAGCAAATTCACCTTTTGCTCACAAATCAAAAAGTCCGTATTCTCAGACAGTTTCCGTTCTAAGAGGGCTCCCATCCAATTAGCAACAAATACATAAAATGCATCTGTAAGTTTAAATGTAAGCAAATCATTTCATTTACTAGAGTTTATCAGACTATAGAGCCAGGGGATCGAAGAAGAGACCTAATTAACATTGATTGAATCAACATTTGTATTTAGGTCAATATCCTAATGTCACTCCCTATATTAAAAAACAAAACAAAAAACGATGTAGAACAATATGGAAGTATTGGTTGAAAGTGTTGAGACCCTTAAAAATAATCCTGGAGAGCTCTTCTTGTTTACAGGGGCTTGAAACTATCCAAGATAAGAACACCTTACAGTGTGATAAGTAATTGAAATATACATTGACTATTCGTCACTAATACATGTTGAATTTCTCTCCTGTGAATGGCTCCTTCACTGTAAAGCACACGTTTATTTTATGCCTTTAGTGTTCTGATTTCAAAATGTCATCAACGTACCTCCAGGGTCTTATATTTTATTACATTTTAAGTTTGGTGGACAACATTTACATTGGTTTCTAGGATGGTCGAGGGCTTTTGTTCTTTATTGTGAACTTTGAGGCCTTGCAGCCCACGGTGTACCAGATAATCAGAGCGATACAGAACCAAACTTCTGCAAGGATGTGAAAAGTCTTTTTTTATGCCGGTGGCTTAGTAGGCAAATCCATAAACCGGAGGTCAAAAGGATGGGTAAGGGGTGATTACCTTATCTGTAAAAGAAGCAAAAAAATCTCTGCTCCTCCTACATCAAACTTTTCCTGTAGGGATTTAAAAAGATAATTATATCACTTTGCAAAAATTATACACTATTCTAGAAACTGGTATTATTCCAGTTTTCTGTTATTGTCTGCACACCAATTTTATTATAATTTACATGCCTGTATTTAAGGGGAAAAAAATGCTTCTCATCAAAATTTGACTCATACACCTAAACTATTCCTTTGTTTTACAAATGCTGTTTGCTTATTTTGGAGCTACAAGTGAACTATGAGATTCCCTTAATTACTGGTGACCCATATTAAACAACAGGCTTCCTGATTACTGAATGCCAGTAGGGACAGGAAACCCACACTGGGCTTCAGAAGAAATACGTCCGGCATGTCAGAGGCACTTTAATGAGAGTAATAAACTACTGCTTTTTCTAAACCAGGTACAGACATTTTAGTACTTCCTCTGAGATTAACACAAGCCCTAGTCATTCACTGAGTTCTGTGGTGTACAGTGAGGATTGTAAGAAATTAACAAGGAAGTGGAGCCCTTTCCTGTAGTAATGCAAAATGATTAAGAGGACATTAAAAAAAAAATCAATTGACAAATCAATAGTGTGTAACTGCTTGGAGCATTTTCTCCATGCTAATCAGTCATTAAGTTGTTTAAACTAAATACCTCCAGTTCTCCCAATTACTGAACTGATTTACAAGACAAAGTCTGGGGTGTCAGAGTCGCCAGATTCAGATTCCAGAGCATTTGTATTGGAGAAAGAGAGAAATAATTTATAGATGATCCTCTCTCGCTACAGATTCAGGAAACTCTTGAAAGGGAGCAAATGATGGGGTGTTTCCAGATGTTGATGAATTAATGTGGTACTTCCAGGTTCTAAATATGTATCTTCGTTTGAGAAGATGGGAGAGAACTTGTTTGAATTCAGGAGCAGTGGCAGTCAAATAACGAAAGAAATAAGTCTATAAATTATGTATGTGCAGGCCTTTAAAAAATATTTTTAACTTCAGCCATGGGGAGCAGATGCAGTTAATCTTGACAGCAAATCGAGACTCCGAAATGCAAAACAACAAAAGGTATTCTAACAGCACATGTAGAGTGACATATTATTTCCTACCTGTATATTGCCAGCAACTCTAGTACCGAGACCACTTGTGAACTGTAAACTTTTTTTAAAAAGTTGAATGCCACTGTGGGGGAAAAACAACTCTAAGAAATAATTTTAAACAGAGGGGAAAAAAGCTTTTTTTATTGATATGTTTTACTTTGCTGGCAGACCAGAGCAAAGGTTTTGTGAACATTTAAAAGATGAAAAAGGTGAAGAATCCCAGAAGCGGTTTATCTTGAAGCGAGATAACTCTAGTATTGATAAAGAAGACGATCAGGTTGGTTCTCAAGTTTGAGAGTGGCTGACGTTGTTGTTTTTGAAGGTGGGCTGACTGATGTTCTCTTGTCCTTCTCCTGTTGTCCCCTCCTCCTTCTGCCATCCCTTCCCTGCCTCTGGTACTACTGTCCTTTCTCCAACCTCCTTACCCCCCTTGCCTCCTCTTTTGGCATTCAGTGGGTAGCAAAATAATGTCCTAGCTGCTTTAGCAATGGCTCTGTCTTGGGCTGCATGGGTGGCGCTTGGCACAGTACCTGCTGCATGATTTGGGGGCGGGGGATGGGATGCCACAGGCTCCGAGCTTCGGGGGAAAAGCTTTGTCAGTCGCATTTCCAGATGTCTGTGTAACTCTGGCAGTCGTTCCAATCCCTACAGCTTTGTCCTTCAGTTGTGCACAAATTGAGCTGGATTATCAATACGGACTGATGATCAACCGGTGTAGCTGTAAAGAACAAACCTTGTTATGGTGAGGACAGGTGGATTTTGCAACTATCCTAAAATAAGTCTTCACAGAAAAGAATCGAGTTCATGTTTTAGTCTCCCACTCCTTCTCTTTCCCATGTTTTACTGTCCATGTAAATTGTCTGCTTTGTTGTGCATGAACTGTAGCAGAACTTTATCTTTACGTGTACCTGTGCTATGACAAAACACTGCTGTTCTAGCATAGTTGTATTCATGATACCTGGACAAGAGCAGAGAGACTTCACTAAATCGCTTCTCCAGATATTGGGGGGGGGGGGTGGGGGTAGGGATGATTAGGAAGAAAACTGAGTAAACGACAAAAATAAATAAACAACCACAACAGAACAGTAGGAAGCCATAAAATGCTATTCCTGTTATACTTTGTGTCTCCAACAATCAAAATAGATTTTTTTGAAAGTGACTTTGCTTTAGAATTCTTAAAGGTAAGACAGTATGCATCTCACTCAAGTTATATTAATTATTCTCAGTGAGTCACTCTAAGTCAGAATGTGTATCTCTGATGCACTTAGAAACACACACACTTCATACTTTGTATCTTCTTTCCTCCCGCTACCACTGCCACCACCCCTGAGCCATACCATGGCTCCTGTTGACTAGGAAACATGTGCCAGGGTTGTGTATTTAGTGGGTGTTTGTTGAATGGATGGATGAATGTGGTTAGCATGCAGCAATTTGTGAGGTATGGCAAAAATAGGATGGGGCAGGGTGTAGCTGAGTTGCAGAAAGTGGTTCAGATGAGGGGACGAAGAGCAGTCCTCATGCTGGGTTCTTTGAATTATTACTTCAGTTTTCCTGACATTGACCCTTATCACCAGATAGGCTTTTTAAATTTGGTTGAAAAACCTTTGGTCCTGCTTTTTATGCCAGATGCAATTCACAATATCCACCAGTGAGTGAATAAAACACAAATTAGGATATAGAGAAATAGTGTCTACATCTTCCTTTCTGCCCATTGCTTCCTTCACTCACCTGCTGTAATTCTCCATTTTCCAAGTTTCCAAAGACATTTCTTCCCTCAGCACTTTGAACTAGCCCCTTCGTCTTTTTCCACCTTCTGCCTCCTTCTGAGGAGTCAAAACCACTCAGGTTTGCAAGGAGAGGATGATCAATGATGACCCACCATGTCCTGAATTGGCCGAACACCTGGGGCATAGACAGGTGCTTTCATTTCTGGAACACCTGTGCTACTTTCAGCCAGGCAGGAAGCGACCAGGTGCAGCAAACGTCTCCCATCATTGCATGTCATACACACAAGCCACACCACCATGGCCTCCATAGGGTCCAGAGGGAGTGAGACTTTCCATGCTCCATTTGTTGACGTGAACATTTATTATTCTCAGCTGACAGTTGCTTAACTGCAGACTTCTAAACAGCTCAACTTGGATAACCCTCCTGATTTCTTTTTTCTGTTCAGCAAAACAGAATGCATCCATTTAGAGATGACAGACGAAGTAAATCAATTGAAGAGAGAGAAGAGGAATATCAGAGAGTGAGGGAGAGAATATTTGCACATGATGTGAGTAGTTGTTTTAATTGCCTCTTCAGTGTGGTCATTCGTCAGCAGAAAGGCAGCATCTTTCCCCAGACAGGGAGCTGGCAGGGAAAAAGGAGGCTGAAGCCAGGGAATAAATCAAACTACAGCCAACTGGAAGAGGACCTGGTTCAGGGAGGTGAGGGAAAATTAGCCAATGGTTTAGTGTGTTCTTCGGATATGCCCTGTAAGGGAACATAGTCTAATTTTGCTCAGTAAAAGAGACCTTAGCTACAGAGAGGTTGTCAGATTTGAAGAAATCTGCCTTATTAGTCAGCAGAAACCTCACTCTTGTCTTCTTTTAAATACCAATGTTGTGCAAAGGAAAGAATTACAGAAAAGAAAGAAGAGTCTGTTGATTACACATACACATACACACAGAAAAAGAGAGTATTTTCTGGGTTGTCAACAAGAATGGACATTTTACCGCTCATCGTATTTTTACAAGTTTTCATGATCCTCAAAATATTAAGGGTACATCTCCTAGAGGGCTGAAAAAATTGCCCAGAGCCTTTCCCCCTAGTCCATGGCTCCACTGGAGACATGAGTCATTCCACTGGTGTTCTCTGTGTGTCTGCTATTTCTACGTAATAAATTATCCCAGAGTTTGGCAGCTTAAAACAACTAACACTTATTATGTCACAATTTCTGTGTGTCAAGAATCTGGGAGTGGCTTAGCTGGGGCTTCTGGCTCAAAGTTTCTCATGAGGTTGCAGTTGAGCTGTTTGTCAGGGCTGCAGTCATCTGAAGGCTTGATTGAGAGGTTTTCTGCTTCCAGACTTACATGGTTATTGGAAAGCCTTGGTTCCTCACTGGCTCTAGGCTGGTGACCTCAGTTCCTCACTAGGCAGGCCTCCCCACAGGCTGTCCAAGTGTTGTTACATGGCAACTGGCTTCCCCTATGGCAGGTGTGATCCAAGAGAAAGAAAGAGAGTCCAAGATGGAAGCCACAGTCTTTCAGAACCTAATCTTGGACATGACATACCTTCCCTTCTGATGTATTCTGTTGGACACCAAGGCTGGCAAAATGTGGGAAGGACCATGCAAGGGGGTGAATACCAGGAGGTATTGGTGGATCATTGGTGGCCGCCCTGTATTAGCAAGATATTAGTGTATTCTGTATTAACACAAACCCTCAAGGACATAGCACAGCAATATGAATTTTCTTAAATTACATATGGTAACAAATCTTTCATACTATTTATGTAATGATAGCATACTTTATAGGACCTTCATACTATGTATTTTGGGGCCCCCCAAGGATCATTACCACTGCCCAAATTGTTGAGATACACAAGGTAAGAATTAAAGTATATTAAGTCATTTATAAAACAAACGCAAAGAATCCAGCATAAGGACCCTACGTTACAGAAGCCTGATCTTTTTCTTAGGTGGTCTTTAGTTTGTTCATAATTTTTAAAAACTGAGCTAATGAAAGCAGCTTTCCTTGGCAATTATTATTTAAGTAGTAAGGTCATTTGAATAGATTCAAATATTGATATACTTAAGTGGATTTTCTTTTTTCTCCTTAAAATAAAAATAGAGTTCAGAAATACTTCTGGTATTTAAACTTAGTTCAGAAAAAGTCAAATTTATTTTAAAATTAGAAGTGTTCCTGAATATTTTCCAAATCTATCTTGGTATCTAAGGCGTGCATGTGTGTATGTGTGTGCTTATTTTATATGCAGGCGCACAATCTAAGTATGCAGATTATTTTAAAGGTTATCTAGGAAAAAAAGCTGAAATGTAGCTTGAGATATTTGGGTATCTTGAGATAAGTCTATCACAAAATAAAAGTCAGAGCACACAACAATTTAGCTCTCAGGTGAATCTGTAATATGTGAAATATCTTGATTCTTTTGTTTCCTTTAGCAAGGATGTCAGCTTATTTTAGGATTAATCCTCTGCAACATTGCTAGCTTTGAGAATTTTAGATTGATAAAGCAATATATTTGAGAAAGGTATGCCTTGCTTAGAGGGTAATTTCTGAAGGATATTTATGTACAAATAGAGATTCAGGAAGCAGCTCATCTCTGCTCCCCCAGCTTGCACTGGGATTCTTCTGAGAGAACTGATAAGGGCTTGAGGTGCCTCTAGGATTGGGGGTGGGATGTGGGGGAGAATTCTGTAACACAGCAGGCAAAATCATTTTTCTCCTTTAAAAAACAAAGTGAGCACTTTATATCCAAGAATGCATATAAGTGACAGCTTTGAATGTAGCACTTATCATGACATTTTCTTTGTTATTATAGTTTGCTAGTTATTAATACTACTTTTTTTTTTTAAGTTTATTTTCATCAGCAACTGAATTGAGGCTTTTAACCTTCTCTGTCTTATTTATGAAAATGGGATGAAGGAGTGGTAGAATGATTTTTCAGGAACTTTCTGTAAAAATCAGAAATATATTTTTGGGAAAGGTACCTTTGTCTTGCGGGTGTCTTACCTTTTAATTCAAAGAGTTTGGGCTGTAAGCTTAACTTGCCCCCAAATGCTGTTTGATTAAAAATTCTGAAGAGGTCCATGTGTCTTTGATCAATTCCTTCAAAGAAGGAGTAGATGCTCAGAAATTCCTATATCCAGTGAGAACTTTATAAACCCAAATTGACCTTTTTCCAACTTCAAGAGCAGAGAAATAACAAAGTATTGAATTCGTAATGTTTACCTGAGACAACCTCACTTTCTTTCACATACCAAGACTTGACTCAAGCTGATAGCAAAACCAAACTAAAGGAAATAAAGACAACAGGATGTTTCGTTTACCGTAAAGAGATCTTCGTAGAAATAATGTCAATGGCACATCATTTGTATTTCCCTTTTTATACATAAATGTCAATTTTTTTTAAAAAGTGATTTTCTGAAAAGATTTTCACTTAATTGGCTAGTTTAGCTTTTTGTTAAATAATGTTTTTGCCCACTTGTTATGGGATGCATGTTAAATGCACGGAGGTTGAAACAGAAGCTCTAGAAGTTCTAGAGATGCCCTCATTGAAATGCTGAGGTCACTGAGGAAAACATCACTTCCAAATCTAGCCTTCTGGCCTGGTGGAATGAAATAATCTCTCTATGACAAAATGAAAAAGAAACCAATATCCTTCCTGCCTCTCTGAGCAGTGTTTACATGCAGCATCTTTTAATTCAAGAATTAGTTATTGAAAGGTCATTGTTATTTCTTTAGTTTTATTTTATTTTAAGATGGACCTGTTAAATCTCTATTTATTCTTTTAACAGGCCATTTATTCGTTATTTAGAAAATCTACACACATAGAATGTAATGTGTAGATAGTTATCTTTAGTAACTTAAAACTTTGAAAATGGTTTTGTTAATAATTCCTAAGCTTATAGACTCCATATTATAGGAACACTGCATCTTATTTTGTTTGGACTTCTCTTTTTCTGTTTAAGTTGAATGTGATCCACCTTTCCCCAGTACACAAGGATCATGGAATTTCGTCCTTCCTACATTTTGTATGAAACACAAGATAGTAGATAAATGAATGCTAAGGAAATAGAAGCTCATGATAGTAGATAAATGAATGCTAAGGAAATAGAAGCTCATGAATTGGTTCCTTTTATGTGAAAACGTAAGAAATAGTAGATGGAATTTGACAGTTTTCTAAAAATTAGCTTCATTTCTTCTTCACTTCTTTTCTGTCCCTCCTTCACATCAGATTGACATTCAATGGTTTTTCTTCATTTTGGAGAGTCTTGCACCCAATCTGTTTGGCCTATGAGAGTCGAGTGTTAGCACGTAATGATTTCAGGATTGTGGCTTTACGGATTTTCCACCCTCAGCTGGATCGTACCGAGTGTGCAGGCTCTGCCATGATCTGAACCCTGTCCCTTGGCTCTCGTTGGCTCTGTTGGCACCTCTACAGCTCTGGCCGGACCACCAGAGGAAACCTCTAGCTCGGAACCCACCGCCACTCGCTTCCCTGGCAGTTTCATTCACAACATCTCTCTCCCTTTGACCTCGATGCTGAACAGGCTAAATCTGTTTCAAACCTGGAGATCCCCTGGTGGAAAAATATCATGTGCAGCATGAGAAATATTTGCTCTCTAACTCTAACCTTTTTTTTTTTTTTTTCTTTTTCACTTCCATGTTTTTTGAAAATAGTGCACGTTTTGAATTCTGTTCCCCTAGGAGGGGAAAAGTAGTTTTAGAATCAGGCAAGGATTTGGGATCCCTCAGCATATCCAGAATGTCTGATACAATGCCTTTTTTTATTTTTCAGTCAGTTTGCTCCCAGGAAAGCCTTTTTGTGGAAAACAGGTAAAATGAAATTTACTTTTTCTTGTTTTCAAAAGAACAAAGTCTGTCATGTATGTCCTGTATATTCATAGATATATACGCCCCATATATAAGTGTGTGCTTGCATATATGTATACATAAATACATATATCTATGTGTACACACATATATATGTACACACATTTTTATGTTATACAGCATGTCTGAAAATTATTTGATTTGGGGAAAACGTTTTCTCAGTTACTTTTGCACATAGGTTTAGACATTCTCCTTATGTAAGGTCTCAACTTCTGGTCCTTTCGAAGTTGTAATTCTTATTACCTTTACCAGGTATTACAAAGTGTAAATGCTGAGACCACACAGGAACTTGCAGTTTCATTGGCTTATAGAGTAGGCTACTTTTATATCTGATATTATCAGCTACTTCTTATGCCCCTAAATACATATGGCTCTATAAATGATGGTTTGAATACTATTGTCTTAAAATTTATCATTCTAAATAATCTATGAGTCCCCATATAAGTGCTAACTTGGCAATCTTATCTGAACTGGTCTGGATTTAGCAGTGTATCTAGCTAAGGAATTAGTTGGGGGAGGTGGTCTTCTGACGTGCAGGGGTTGTAACATTTTTACAAAGTCTTGCGCATAAGAGCAGGAGTTTTTCAAGCTTAGCATCTACCTTTTTAAAATGGTTCTAAACTGACATAGATATTAAAGTCTCCATTAATTTAACTGCAGATTTTCAGGGGAAATTATGGAGTTCCACATTCACCGTACTAATCACATTTAAGATACATCAAAATGCACAACTTAGAGTGGAAATATAGTTTTCCATACAAAAATGGTGGTTAATTTTATTTCAAGTGTCAACTTAATGAGTGACTCTGTAAAACTGATTAAAATAGTGGCTGTTTGATTAAATGCCAGTACTTAGAGAAATTTAAACTGGGCATTAAGAGATGATTGGTTTTTAAAAAATTGGAATCTTTCCTATCAGCAGTTGGAAATCTTCAAGTCACTAACCCCCTCAATTAAGTAAACTGTTTCTCATGCCTCTTTTAGAAGAAGTGCCAAAATTAGAAAACAACTCTGTATGAAGGATTCAAAAGCAACCTCAGGATTGGCCTGGGAATCCATAAACATTCAGATAAATATTCCCTATTTATGACCAAACTAAGAATCCATGAGCACTGGCATCTTGGGGATGACTCTGAAACATTCCAAAATTCTATATCTTATCAAAAAAGATTAAGTGAGCATTTATAATTTAATTAAGTGGGAAATCTTATTCCTTTGTCTTCTAGCCAGTCATTTTCTCTCCCTCGTTCCCCAGTCTTATCTATTTACTTGGATTTTATATAAAATGATTGCTAAGATACTTAAGTGTTCCTTATATTCAAATTTCATTATATACAGCAATATCTTGGTTGGTCCCATATATGCATTGCATATATGAACTCTTGCTCGTCCCCGAAAGCAAAAATCTAATTGACTGGCTCTCCTCCAAAAACAGATCTATTTTTGAATATTGCTTCTGGTATGTTAGTGTTTCCAAGAAATAAAAAAAAAAAAAGAAAAACTTCATTATTACCTATAGAAAAAGATCACAATTAATAAATTAAATGTCAATTATATCTATACCAATTTCTTTTATTCTCTTTTCTTCCCTTTAATTTATCCACCCTCCTTTCCCACTTAGCTAGCATCCATGCCTTAATCCTACTGTAGGGATATTAATCCTAGGGTAGGGAAAGTCATTTATTTATTGTGGTAAAATTCAATCTCCTACAAGTAAAAGACAGTGCACGGGCTTGATCTGCAAGAAAGATATGCTTTAGTAGAGCACACATCCATTTACCATAGGCATTTGTACTCATAGCCTTTACATGATTAAAAATCATGTTTTTCATTTCCAGTAGGCTCTTGGAAGACAATAACATATGCAATGAGACCTATAAGAAAAGACAGCTCTTTCGGTTGGTATGGTTTACTTTTTAAAAACTGTGTTTTCAGATTTTGTGGCAGAAACAATGTTAAATATAAGTGTATTAGTGTAAAAACATTTCTGTTCATGAAATTAAATATGTTTGGCAATCTCTTTGTAAAGCTTGTTACATAGCTAGTGTGGAAGTCGCTAGATAAAGAGAGGTAAGGAATTAGAAAGCCAGCCCTTTGAATATAATTGGTTAGGAGCCCCCCCTCTGATTTTCTGCTTTTTCTTAAAGGCTAGCTTTGGTAGCACACTGATTTATCATTAACAGACGCAACGTTGGTGAATGACACTGAGTTAAAATTTCTCTTGACAGGTCGCACTTTTTTATATGTTCCCAGCACTGGAAAACAAGTCAATGATAACTCTATTTCGGTAGTTGATTTTTAAGCCCACTGCTGTACAGCACACTATTTCATGCAGTGTGTGTGTGTGTGTGTGTATGTTTTAAATATAAATTTTATTCCTAAAGGAAGATATAAGATTGCTTCCAATTATAATGAACACCTTAAATGAAGGTCTGTATCAGATACAGGAAGAGGTTTATAATTTTTTTAAGTCCTACACAAGGCTGAAAACTCTATGAAGGCAGAGGGACCATACCCATTTTCTCATTACACTATTTACTGTTTCCATCATAGATATAAGGGCTACAAATATACTCTGTATCCAATATATTTATTTAATTTGTTGATGCCTTTATGAATAATAGATTTTACCTCTGTTATAGGAAAGATGAAACAACTCGTGCCCACTTAGAAGAAAGAAAATGTCAAGAAAATTAGATAGATTGTATACTTAGAAAGTATCTTTTTTACAGTAAATCTGAACTTAGGACTTTATCATTAGAGCAAAGTTTGAGTAATACGTTCTCTTATACTTTGGCAAACCAAATGGAAATTTTTTCTAACTTCTTTTACTTTTTTTGAGGTTGAACCATATATCTAATACCTTCCAAGATCTGAAGAGATTTGTATAGATTAATATAGATAAAACATGGGTTCTTGTCTCCTAGAGGTCAACTAGTTTTAGAGAGCCACAAATCTGTCCCCTAGCCAGAGACACCATCACCTAGTTCAGTCCTCCCAAATAGGGATGCCATATTTGCACAGAAACCCAGGAAGATGACTTGGCATAAAGCCATCCACAGAACTGTAAAAACAATTCAAACATGTATGTTGCAGCCAGGAATAGTGGTGACCACCTCCTTTGTGGTGAGAGGCTCAGCCATACTGGAATTTAAAGGAAGACTGGATTTCTCTCAGAGTACACGGTTTATGGGGAGGGTGGTATGTGAAGCAAAATAGTGATGGGAACAAGGAGTAAACCCCATATGCTAACTTTCTTCTGATGCGTCATGCTGCAGTTAAGTAGCACCCCTCGTTAAAAGAAATATATTTTACATTACCTATAAATGAGATTATTGTCACATTCCAGGAGCATACATGCTCGCTAAATAATAATGAAATCCATCTTGAAGGACCAGGCTTTGTCAAAGATTGGTTAACATAATCAGAGCTATATGGGACAATTAAGAAGTTGAGTGTGGAGATTAAAAGAGGTCCAAGCCCTTGTAAAGATTATTCTTTCTCCACTCCTCCTCCCATGGCTTTCATGAATTTTAAAGCATTCAAGAGCTAAAGTTTCCTGGCCACTAGTGAGTGTCTGGTACTTTCTAACAGTACTCTGGTCCTTTCTATGTGTTCATCGTTCCTAAACCCACCCATCCTTGAGGTACTGAGAACAGGGCGAATTTTTGTAAGAAAACATTGATGGAAGATGGCAGGGAACTGGATATTTTCATCCAATGTTCCCCCTGAACGTGCTTTCTGTTTTGTGAATTTTCTGTTCCACAATTTTCCTTCACCTTACAAAGTTCCTGTCACAGATAAGCTATTTCATTTTTGTCTCCTGGATCCACTTACCTTCTTAAATATTCATGAAATGAAAGAAAACTTTTAGTAAGTAAAATTGAAGCAAAACCCAAAATTTTCTGTGTACCTTTCTGTACCATTTTGATGGTGTTTCCATAAGAAATGCTTACTTCTAGAATCTCAACAGTCCATCATTATTTTTAAAATGATTTTATTAATGAAACTACAGCTTATATCTGTGAGATTTGTATCATGACTCTGATAAATCATGTTGCATAATGACATGAAATTAGGGGTTATTTCTACTGCCCATTATTTATGTCCCCTTTTTGTATTCAAAACCCACGAGAATCTTAGGGTATTTTAATGATGCATTATTTCCATCTGCAGAAAAAAAATTGAATACATTAATGAAGCTACTCTTTAAGCAGATTGGAAACCAATGAAAATGCAAATTTCATCAACTTCCTTTATAAAATGTGTACAATTTTGCACACTCCTTTGAGATACTCTTCAAAATTCACTTTTGGCTATTGGGTCTCTTGCAATATAGTCATGCTCTTTCTGTTCAAATTTTGAACAAATCTTTTCTTTCACCTACAGAGCTTTTTTGTATTTCCATTGATCCCCTTGGAAAGTTCCATGTCAGTAGAGTGTTTCCACTGTTGTTATTTTCACAAGCTTTTCTACATGAAAAAGATTAAAGAACTCTTTCCTCTGCCCATGAAGGTTAAACACTGGGTAAAATTCTCACCACTGGTTGACAGTGTAATTTCTGTGATTTCTGTGCTGTCTGCCAAAATCTTGGCAAATTCAGAGGGGAGGAAATATATTCAGACATCTTTAATCATCTCAGGTCACCTGTGTGTGGGAAGTTGGAAAATTAATTGATAAGTAGCTTCTTTGAGACAGTGTGCATTTTTCCATGCCCCTATTATTGAATGCTGAAAGGAGAGCAAACTCTCCTTCAGTGGGAGTTGCATTTAGGATCACTCAAGATCATAATTATTCCCAACATTCATACATAGTTGATTTGGGTCAGGAGAACTCATCTTCCTCTTCTCTTCCCAAGAGAAGTTAACAATTATATTTTACAGCATGCTTTTCTAGTTGTTTGTCCTTCACCGGCAGAGGCATCATGGGACATTTCTAGTTTGGTTTTTCTGTTTGTAACTTGTGGGTCATGTGTGATGTGTTATCTGTCCATACATCACCGAGGCATTTGTGGCATGTGTGTGAGGGAACAAGCTTAAGGGAAAGGGTCAGCAAGAAAGGTCCTGAGTAGACGACTCTTCTAAGAAAGGCCCCTCTCTAAGCCCGCGCCGTTCAGGCAATGTAACGCTGTCCCTGTGCATCTCTCTGCTGGGTGTGCTCCAGAGGCAACAGAGATGGCTCCGGGAGAACATCTGGGAGTCGACAGAGTAGCTCGGAGAATGAACTTAAATGGTCCGACCACCAAAGGGCCTGGAGCAGCACAGATTCCGACAGTTCCAACCGCAACCTGAAACCCACCATGACCAAGACAGCGAGTTTTGGGGGCATCACGGTGCTGACCAGAGGTGACAGCACGTCCAGTACCAGGAGTACCGGGAAGCTGTCCAAAGCAGGTAGCTAGTACTGAATGGGTTTGTGTCTTGTGGCGTTTTCTGGATTCTACCCAAGTCGTGTGGTCACAGTTCTTTCTGACTTCAAGTTAAACTAATGATCATGATGGTAATTACATTAATAAATGGGAACTCAAAGGGTGGGATGAAAATTCCACTCCTGTCACTTGCTAGCTGACTATGTAGATCAAGTTATTAACCTCGCTAATCCTCGTTTTCCTTATCTATAAAATGTAGGTAATAGTAGAATATTACTCCCTCCCACCTCAGCAGACTATTGTAAATTTAAATTAGATCATTTGTATAAAAATAATTCCCGTGACATCTAGCACATGGCAACTATTTGGCAAATGTTAGTTATTATTTTTAATACTATGATTTAATCTCTGAAACCTCACTGTAAGGTAAGTATAATATTAACAGCTGGAACTCCTGCATTGGAGTGCTGTTAGTATGATCTTAGGCAAGTTATCGAACCTATGTGTGTCTTGGTTTCCTCATCTATGACATGGAAATAATAATAGTATCTATATCGTGGGGGTATTGTGAAGATTAAATGAGTTAATATAGCTAAAGCAATTCAAAGAATGCTCGGCAAGTTATAAGCCCTTGAAAAATTATTTCTTCTTTTATTTTTGTTATTGTTGTTTAATGTTTTCATCCCTGCTTTGCAGAAGAGGAAAGTGAGCCTCAGAGAGGTTTAGAGTTTCAAAGTACATCTTTTGGTTTTTGCTGTTATTTTTCTTCTAAATGAATAGTGGTGTTTTGAAGTAGATAGTTCGGATTTGCATGGAAAATCTGTGGGAGGTGAGTGACGATGAGAGACTTAAGAGAATCACTGATGTGAAACAACCTTCAACTGGTGGGAAGCCTGGACACACAACACAAGGGGCGCATACAAGCCTGTAAAAAGACCCCTCCTGGTCTGCCATTCCTTGCCCATTGGTCCCCCAAGAATCCCTCAGCATTGTTTTCAAATTATTTCCAAATGTTTGTCGTTAAAATGCCTCTGAAAATCCCACGGAGATGACAGTTAACCATTCCGTAGCATGAGTTAAATTTTATGGTTTTGGTTTCTGTTTTGTCGTCTTTGTTGTGTTCCTGCTTCAAGAAGGCTGGAGTCCATGACTCTCAACTAGGGTGGGAGTTGAGAGTTGTGATTCAGTGACGCGCCCTGGGGCCAACTGGCCTCGGGGGGTGCATTCATAAGCAGGGGGAACAGGGAAGTGAAGGCCAGGTCAGAGTTTGGGGTGCTGAATGGAAGACAGCAGTTTGAATTCAGCCATTGGCTGTTCTTGATCCTAAACACTTTCCCAACCAAGCTTCAGGCTCATGCTAGGGGAGACTCTGAAAAATCTGAACTCATTGTGCTGGTTTAACATGCTTATATTGTTAACAAATGACTCCTGAGAAATTATCTCATGTTTTCCTACATTGTCAGGAAACAGCATTTTGTCACAGCCATTCTTTTACACATACACATTCGATTGCTTCTTGGAAAGATTGAGGTGGGCTCACCCTGCTTTCCTGTGATTTTTATTCACCAATTGGTGAATTCTTGATTTCTTAGACTAATGAATTGCTCTCCTATCTTACTGTTGCAGCAACTGAAGTCAAGAAAATACGCTGTGGTGCACTTGAGCTGTTATAAACTAAGAAAGGTTAAATAGTTTTAAATCTCCTTAAAATGCAGAAACCAAGTACCTTAAATGGTGCACTTAAAAATTCCAACATGCCAAAAGAGCTCTTAAGATTTTTAAATTAATCATCCTCCGTGCAACCAACCCCCAATCACTCCCAAAGCAAACCTCTTTGGGAAATATTTAAAATACTTCAAGAATGCTAAAATGCCATGTTCCTTGAAAAATGATTAGAAATTGTAAGTGCTTCGATATTTTCCCCCTTTTAACCTATGTCTTCATTTGAAAGCTTGTCAAGGTACAGGTATGGAAAGGGAAGAGAAAAAAAAAATTTAAGGAGATGAAGATAGGATGTCAAAACAAACTTACAATTTCCCAGGAAGGTTTTATGAAGCAAAGCTGTCAGTTTCGCTGTCATGGAGCATCAGCACAGCACAAGTTTTCAATTTTTTACCTCATTGTTCACAGTGGAATTGCAAACTTTTATTTTTTGACCTTTCAAAAACCAAGTCTGGAATTGTGGCATTTAAGTTACTCTTCTCCTCTAATTACATAGGTTCTTTCTTTAAATAGATAATAATGAGACTTTTCCATGTTAGAAACATGTTTTCCTACGTTTTGGTCGAAGCATATTACTGAAATCTGAATCTACAAGCACATTCTCTTGAAGCTGCCTTGTGCCTTTCTCTTTTTCCCAAGCACTGAGCTCAGTAATCATCACCTAACAGACACTGAGCACACACTTGAGGTAGATGCTGCTATTGTGTCATCCTGGTGAAGAGCACTCAAATGGTGCTTCTACTGCATCCTCAGCTGCTTCATGCGAGTGGCAGTGTGGTTGAGAAATAAGAGTACGACATCTATTTCTTCCCATCCTGTCCAAACGACCTGCTTTTCACTATTTTCCCTCCCTTTTCATCTTCAGGGCAGAAGTTCTCAACTTTAGCTGGCATCAGATTCACCTGAGGCTTGTTAAAGCACACATCACTGGGTGCCACCCTCAGAGTTTCTGATTCACTAGGTCCGGGAGGGGCCTGAGAATGTGCATTCCTGATAAGTTCCCAGGGGGTGCTGGAGCTGCTGATCTGGAGACCACACTTAAAAAAACTACTGCTCTAGAGAAATATGACCTTCATTGGTTCTGTTTTAATAATTTTGGGTGCCCTAGCATTTTGTTTTCCAGATGCAATGTTATTTTCGTTGGTGTTACCTTCCATCTGTACACCATGGGGTATTTTTGGAGCCAAGGCGAGACACCTCGTCTTTCCACCACTTCTTTACTCTCACCACTGCACTAATGATATTCTTTTCCTTCTTGAAATTTTGGAAACATTCATTTATTCTACTGAGCCCTGATTCTGAAAATGTTTTCCTGAATTATTAATTCAAGAGCAAATATGGTTACAGGGGCCTTACTCACCACTTAGTCAGGTGTCTATTTTACAAAGACGTATATTGAAGGAGAAAAATGTCATCACTTCCCAAAGGCAACACAGTTAATAAGTGGCAGATCAGGCTTGTGGTCAAGTGCTAGGAGATTCTGCAAATCTGTGATAAATGGCCATCTATCTATAGCCAAAATGGAATCACTCTTTGGATCTGACTGTGGCACTTCAGTCTGTATGTATCACCCACCCCTCTTCCTAATACATACCATGCCAACACTAGCTCACACCTCAAGTCAGAGTTAGGATATGTCTAGCTAGCCCCAACTCTTTCTCAATGTCTAACTCCTCCTAATGGAGATGAGCTGAAACATTTTCTGCATGTCCTGAGATGTCTGGGGGCAGGAGTTTTGTTGTATTTTTACTGACATGGCTGTTGTTGACCATACTGGTGCCATACTTGGACTTGTGACATCAAATCATACATGGCATGTCCAAAAACAAAGAGTACAGTTTGCATGGGGGCCATGATTTCAGATTCATAATGTCAGCAACATAGTCTCAAAACTCCTCTGAGCAGGAGGACCATCTTCCATTTTCCTTTTACAAACTTCATTGCCTCCCAAACCTTATTCAAAGCCCAATCAGCATTCTGAGCCATTTAGATGGAATATCCTGAATTAGCCTGAGACTTTATCATCACTACAAAGTCATGGAGAAAGCTTCTGCACATCGTCCCTTTTGCCTACATGTTTGAGAAGTCCACAGCCCACTCACACTCCCATGCTTTTACTCTCCTGTGTCATCTTAAAGATGGTTGATTATTATCATGAAGGTCAAACCCTCCTAGGTCTACCTCTTGGCCATATGAATTTGAGTTCTGCAAATAAGGGAAATACGGTACCATATCTTAAGCATCTTACCTATCATCGATTTGTCAGTATATGCCAGTCCCTGTACCTGATCCCTTGAAACCTTTTTTTAAAAAAAAATCCTTACTTTCTAAAGTCGATGTTATTTCAACATTTCACAAAAGGAAACTAATATTCAATGATCTAAAGTTGCCCCTGGTCAGAAAGTTAGAAGAGTCAAATCCTGATTCAAGCTATATCTCCTTGACTTTTAATCCTATGCACATTTATTTTTCTAAATAATTTGTTAGGAAATGGGGAGAAAGAACAGAGCTTGTTGAGAAATGGGAGAGAAGGATGGAAATACGCATCAAGATTTGGTGCTGGCTCTTCTAGACAGAGAGCCCTATGCACATTTTTAACCATACCACTTCTTGAAAGAGATTCGTTTGATTTTGAAGGTTTTTTTCACTCACATATGCTATGCTTCTGGAAGGAATGATCCAGTTCTTCTAACATCTAGGGGAAAAAAATTGTTTCTGAGCATGCCCCTTCAAAATTCAGCTTTATGGGTGTTGGAGAACCAGTACTTTAGAAAACAATGTGCTTGATCACCACCTCACAGGACTCCTTCTTAGACTACAATCTCTTTCACACTACCCCAGCCATTTTATTCTCATCATTCCAGGTCAGTAAGATATTTCCATGACGTTGATTACTTGAGGAGTTGGGAGTTTTCAGGCACTGAGTTCAGAGCCTTAGGGTACCAGTTTCAAATTATCAACCTAGTGGCATTTGAGAAGGCTGGAAGAGAGAGCATTCACCTTAAGCCTAGAAAATTGACACATCTGAAAAATATGTAGTCAAAATTTCAATAAAGCACGAGCCCAAAGTGTGGGAGAGTGCGTTAGTTAATCTCACCCTACAGCATACACCTCAAGGTTTTTTAATGATGAATTGTGTAAAAGTAAGCATTTATGCTTAGCGCCATGCTTTCTCTCCTCCTCTTTGTGTTGAATGATTTGTTAATCCATACCTGTGGCAGGTTCGGAGTCTTCGAGCAGCGCAGGCTCCTCTGGATCGCTGTCCCGCACCCATCCACCTCTCCAGAGCACATCCCTGGTCTCAAGCGTGGCAGTCAGTTCTTCAGGCTGTGTGCCCTATCCGGAGAATGGAATGGGAGGCCAGGTCGCTCCCAGCAGCACCAGCTACATCCTCCTTCCATTTGAAGCTCCGACAGGCATCCCGCCTGGAAGCATCCTTCTTAATCCACACACAGGTTAGTTTACTATATCCAATTTGGGGGACACAGGAGATCAGAGGTTTGTCCTTGTGTTTGATCTTTGGAGTTTGCCAGGGAGACTTCCTTAAAATGCAAGAGCAGGAGAGCTTGCTGCGTGGAATGCTGTGTTGGGAAGAGCAAACATCTATATCTGTCTCTGTATCTCTGTCTCTATCTCTATCTGTATCATCTACATTTATAGCTATGTCTATACCTATAGCCAAACCCACACCCATTTCCATACAGACATGCATATAGTTATTGATATAGCTATTTCCTGGAAACTTACACTTTCCCCGCTGTCCTTTCTTCCTTCTCCATAGTGTTTATTATGTCTTCCATGAGCTGAGATCAGAGTCCATAATGTGATGAAGTGGGCTCTATTAAGACTCTGTCTTTCCCAAAATAAATCCCTGGTTAGCTTGCATTGTGGCAGAAGTATTTTTGCATCCAAAGATATCTTAGGAACTTGAGGTATCAGTTGGAACACATAGTGGCTTCTTAACTATAGAAGCTACTTCCTTGTCTTGGAACATTACCCAACTCCTACTGGAGAATAAGGAATAGCAGTGGGGAAGAGGATACAGAGAACAAATTCCTGGGGATTTTAGACCTGGACTAGCTTTGGCGGGGTCTGGGAAATTAACCACCCCATAACTCTGGTTTCTTCAATAACAAATGGCCATTAGTTATTTATTTCTGAATTTCTCTAGTGGGTCAGTTAACTACCGCATTGATTCCAAGGACCCCAGAGCACATCTAGCAAATAGGCTGAAGAACATCTCCTTCATAAGAAAAACTTCTCAACTGGGGATGGTTCTCCTCAACACCAAAGGCCTTTTGGCAATGTGTAGAGACATGTTCGTTTATCAGGACAGGGGTGGGAGGGGTGCTAATGTCATCCAGTAGTTAGAGGCCAGAGATGCTGCTAAACATCCTACAGCCCAAAATGTCAGTACTCCTGAGGTTGAAAAACACTGCTTTAGAAGGCTTGATATTAACTAGTCACTTCTTAAGAGGCCTGTGTTAGTGATTGGGGAAGAAAATGGAATTGGGTCCAAATATTCCTGAGGTTTGGTTTAAGACCATTCCAGAGTATTCCTTCAGTTAGCTAAGCTTGAAAATGTAAAACTGGATGAGAATCTCATAAAAGTGATCTGACTCAATCTTTTCACATCTATAATGCTACTAGTAATTAGTAAATCCAGAGAAACATCAGAACTATAATAAAATAGTTACTTGAATAATTGCCTCATTTTCTTGAAAACATATGGCACATTCTCAAGGCTTGGTGTTTGATTGAGACATTTTGAAATTGCCATAAGCTTGAGGGAAAAGAAGGCATAATCATTTTATTGAAAACCATTTGAAAACTTCAGATTAGATACTTCTAAGGAAAATATTGAATTGGTTTGTTGTTGTTTTTTTAATTTTATTTGGATGAGTGTAAACACCATAAAGGAAATTAAAAGCAGGCCAGGACCATATTCCTTACTCTGGGCACTGATCACAGTAGGAACTGACTATTGGCTTAAATTCTTTATTTTTTAAAAAAGCCTTTCACTTTTAATTGAGATGGAGGGCTTGCAGACAAGAGCACACACTAAGCATTTGTTTTCTGTTTGTTTTTGTTGTTGTAATTAGAGAAGTTGTAGATTTTACAAGAAAAATAAGCATTGGTTTTGAGTTGTGTGTTAGCAAAATTGCAGTGTTTCAAAGATGCTCAACAGAGTATTTTTAGGGTATAATACAGGAATATTATTTGCAATGAAAGCATAGCTGTGCTTGTGAATGTGTATGTTATCATCTATAATCTTGCTTATTGAAAAAGAAATAAAGCGCTGTCTTATGCCAAGTCCTCATTCTTATTCATTGGACTGAGTCATTTAAATTCGTTATAAAAATATCTGCTTTGAAAAGGGATCTCAACTAAGGAAAATAATCTAATAACACTGTTGAACAACTTCTCCATCCCCATTTCTCTGATCTGAAAAATGCTAGACATTAACATTTCTCTAGACCAGAAAAAAAGTTTTTTAATATATTGTATATTGTGGTTGAGTGGTGGAATATAAGGTGAATTATTACATTTCTTCTTTTCCACATTGTATTGAATGAACATGTTTTTAGTTTTGTAATTGAGTATATATATATATATATATATATACACACACACACAAAAATGTAATTATACATATGTGTATGTATATGTGGCATGTATATTTGTGTGTATATCTATCTATCTATCTATTTATCTATCTATCTATCTATCTATCTATCTATCTATCTATCTATCTATCTATCTATCTTTTATATAAAGACTTCTGTTGCATGTGGAAATTTGCATCCTTTGGGCTGGTACTTGCCTTTTTTCTCTATCATTGCTATGAATTCCTGGAATCCATACCCCTCACATTTTCTTAAATACCCTTCTTCTGAGTACATGGCAGAAATGGTTTGGTGTTAGGAACAAAGAATTTAGGACTACTTTGCTTCTTGTGTAAATTGTCCTTCCTTGGGTGTTTTTCCTGTTACCAGCACATTTATAAGCTCTTTGTGGGGAAGGGCCATATTTGTTGTTGTTGTTTATTTTTGTCCCCAGAGTGGATAACAAACTTTTTGGCACTGTACAGGAGCTCAATAATTACATTGGATAATTATTGAAATAGTATCTACTATACATTACGCATACTGATTTGGATAATAGAGTAGTGTTTTTGTTGGTTTTGTTTTGTTTTAACCTAATGCCATATATTTGAGAGTATGGCTCATGTAAAAAACTGTGATTGATAAAATATCTGTCTTAAGCATGAATAAGACAAGCCACAGTTTCAAAATACTAAGGTGCCTGCCAGTCATAAATGAGAGGATGAAATTTCCTTTGTCAGCACAACTGACTTGTGTCTTACTAAGTACAACACATCTGGCCCACATATAGTCTTGCAGCTCCCAAATACAACCACAACTGTTGATTTTGTCTAGCCTCAGGTTCAATTCTCAGCTGGTCCATTTCCACCACTCAACCATCTTGCCTGCTCTTACTTTGCTTCTGAGGCACCTGGACGAGTGAGTTGCCTCAGAGGCTCTTTTTCAAAGTCGTCCCTGGATAACATCTTCATCTTTGCAAGGCAAGCGTGGACTTTTGGGTTTGATCTTCCTGGAGCTCTCTTGAGCCCAGCTTCCTTTTGGAAAATTTCAGAAGCTCATTTCTGTGGAGCTACTTTCTTTCAACCCCGTGCTATCCTGAGATGCCAACAGGCATTGGCGTCCCTCAAGTACTCATTAACGTTGCCCGGATATGTTGTTTTGCCATTTTTGCTTTGCCTTCATCTAGCGCAAATTCATGAGTGTGTAATATAAGGACATAGTATCTGCAGGACCCTTATTTTGAGCAGCCTACTAGGGCTGGTCTCTTTCAAATGCTCTTGATGGGCTTCCATAATGCTATACTTTTTTATTTTTAATAGGACTTCTATCATCTATTTATCCACTGCACCCACCTTTACTTTAAATGCCTGATGGATTTTTGGGTGTTGTCTATAAACATTTCTTTGCAAGGGCTGAGCTAATCCATGCCTACCCATAATCAATAGCTCCCTTATAATTTGAATATCGCCTTCTGAGGACTAGGAGAGGAAAATGTCTTTCTTCCAGCCTCATTTTAAATAAGCCTTTCAGGAATAAATACTGTGACCTTGATACTTTTCTCTTCCCTGGCTGGGAGCTCACGGCGCCCTGGCTTACCTCTGTCATCACACCCTTTGCTTCTGCCAACACACATGCCAGTGCCTGCTGGGAGGGCTGGTGCAGTTTCTAACATGAAAACCTCTTCCAGGATGAATAAGCCTAAGGCCAGCCAATCTTTTCTTTTCCCTTCGGCGTTCAGAAGCTGTCATTCAAACTAATTGCTTGTACTCAGTTGTAATTGCATCTGGATTGGTGGAAATCACAGAACATAAAGGGGGTGGTCCTTACCTGACTTGAAAACCAATAGTCACTATCCTAGTTCTCTTAGGAAACCGTTTTTGTTCTTTTCCTTGGCATCTATCTTACTTCTTTCATTTTCCTCAGTTCATTCTGACATCTCTCCTTGGTGAGCATAAAATCAATCTTGCATATTCTCTTCTCTTTCCAGAAGAACTCGCCATCTCTCTCTGCTTAATTGAATTCTTAGTGCTTTTCATATGCAATTATTTGGAAACATCTCTTTCTTCTGGTTGACAGCACATTAATCATATTTCATATTGAGAATTTATCAAAAAGGGCACCTGAATATTTTGGGGTTGTGTTTTTCAACCCAATTAAAGCTAGTTTCCCACTCCTTACTGCTCATTAGGGTAAATTGAAAGTCACAGAGGAATATAGTAAAGGTCCTTTTCTTTCTGCTTTCCATTGTGTGTGTGTGAGAGAGAGAGAAAGCACACAGAATGAAACTGATTTTGAAATGATTTCAGATGAAGTTGTATATTTGTTACTGTGGATATATTTTTTTTCATGTTTGGTAAACCAAAATTTCCCTCTTGTCTTCCTAAAATCCAAAGGAAAAACCTGGAAAAAACTAAAGACTAGGAGATTAAATGTGTTGATGGATTTTGGAGTTCTTTCACAAATTACTAGATTGGGGGGGCAGGGAGGGAATATGGTTTGTCAGTTTTGAATCCAGCAGAAAGTTAGTTTTAAAAAGCAAAAGAATTTAAAATAATAAAAATGTAACTAAAATTAGATGAGTGATAGGAAAACAAGTGCCCAGAGTATGAAGAACATTAAAAAAACACAAAAACTAAATTCCGGCATTGTTCTGTGAATATACTCCTGGCACATTTGCTTTTCCATCACAGTACATTGTCATTGGTTACAAAACTGTTAACAGCATTTTCTCAGTTCTGGCAGGTATATTCATGAATATGCGACATTCGAGATTTCTTGCTGCACGCATACAGATATATTTGGCTCAGAATTTGGTAATAATGGGGAATGCTTGCCTCCCATTACATTTCCCAATTGAGCTGAAATTCAAGTCCATGACGCTCTATCTGTAAGCTCTTTATATGTCTACAAATCTCAGCATTTTCTCCCAAACCTGTCTCACTTTACTTTCTTAATTTATTTTTATTGAGCTATGAAACACACCCATTGACATGCATGACCTGCACACATCTGTAGGCCTTTCTAAAGAACAAGAAATAGAACATTTCTCGTCTCCCAGTAGGTTTCCTCCTGTACTCTCATATGTAACACTCTTCTGACTTCTATTACCATTGGTCAGTTTTGCCTGACCTTGAATATACTATAAATAGGGATGAAGATTTTACAGGGAGCTGCTAGTTAAGGTAAAATATTGACTGTGCTCCCGGGATGGAGCTTTCCATGGAGCTCTGGAAGTGCTCAGTCTCCTCTGTGGCCTGAGCTAGGGAGTGGGGGAGGCATTGCTTCCAGTTAAGATGCCGCCACAAACGCTGCCATCTTTCCGAGAGTGAGTAGTTTTTCTTGGAGAGATTGTTTTTGGTTCGTTTGGGGGCTGTGGTTAAACTCCAGGCTTCTGAAATGCTGGATTTTAGTTGGTTTGCCATTGTCTCGACTATTCCCATGGGAGAGTGAGTTCTCCAAGATCCTCACTCCTGCATTCTGGAAATTCATCCTGAACATGTGCTTTCTTTTGGACACTTGGTTATTCATGACTTCATCCCTCAAAATGTGTTAAAAGAGAATACTTAAATCCCAAACACTGTACTTTTATCTGAATTTTATTGAATTTTATTTTATTGGATACAATATAGAAAGTGTACAGAGTATATAAAATGACAAGTAAACGTCTTCCCTCCAACATCTGTCAACAATACCATAACTTTACTTCATTAATGTTTATAATGTTAACATTGTTTTACCGTAATACTTTTAAAAAGAGTGTTTAATTTGAGAACCAAGTTATGTTCTGAAAAGGTTTAAATCAGCACACACCACTCAGAACTGTGGGAGAGAGTGTGGTCTACAATGTGAGCTGTGGTCTAGGGTTGGTGGCAAGGCCCCAGGATGTGTAAGTCCATTGAGGGTGGTGGGCCACACTGTGGGAGATGTTTGTGTGGGATGTGGTGGGAGGTGTGGGAGGTGGGCAACATGGGAATCCCAGTGGGTTCCGTGTAATATTTTGGGTAATCTAAGCACCTCTTAAAATATATATATATATATAAAATAAAATAAAATAAAATAAAAAGAAAGGTAAAAATAAAAAAATAAATAAATAAAGGAGGTATAATGCTATGTCACTAATGCTGAGATTTTAAAACTAATATATTCTAATTTTCAAGGTCAAGCAAATGTTTTTTTCTTAGATTCTGTTGATTGGTCATAATTGCACAATGTTTTAGTTTTTTTGTATAGTGTTTCCGCTTCCTTTGGGATTTCAAATATTCCTTTTTTTCTGTTGACAAAAATACCTGTTTCTTCTTCACCATTTCCCTAATAAAATAAACTTTCTCAGTCATACTTTTTGTTGAAAGTTTTAATTTACATTCAGCTGCTACAACATTGTCATCTTGGGATTTCTTTTCGCTGCTGTTCTGATTTTTCCCTAGTGTTTCTTAATCACATCTCTCTTCCTTGACCTCGTTTTCTTGTTTGTAAAATGGAAATGATAGTACATAATCATAGGGTTTTTGGAAGAGTTGAGATCTTGTGTGTAGAGGCCTGTATTTGTACCTGCCACATTGGAAGCTGGTTTGTTCTCTCCTTTTCCTTCCCACTCCCTCATCTTTTCCTCCAATTTCATTTGCTGCCCTTCACTCTCTCCTTTCTGTTCCTTATTCCCATGTTTTATCCGTGGGCCTTCATTTCCTCTTCTGAAAAACAGGTTGATGATACTTCACATCTTCATAGTCTAAATGAGACTCAAAGGATCTGACTTTGTAACTATAGAAAACTCAAATATAAAGCAATACTAGTAGTAGTAGTAATAATAGTGAAGATGCCATTATTTCATAAGTCAAAATAATGTATATTAGCTTTGCGATTACAAGATAACTCTGTACTGAGCTTATTACACATCACCTTTAAATCCCTGTATTTTTCTGGTTGTGTCTATTTAGAGAAGCAACTGAATGGATGTTTTATGTTCTATTGTGTATACACATTTTTTGGAACTGATATATTCTGAATTGGTGACAAGGCTTAGTGGAAAGCAAAACAATGTACTGGTAAAAACTTGTAGCCGAACGTAGCCGGAGTTGTGCTGATGGAAAACAGCTGCTACCTTCAGTGTACATTATCTCACCCATGGCTGTGAGGTGCAGGCATCAAAACATACAGCTTCGTGAAGGTAGATTCTCCACAGACCTCCTCCACTGAGTGCCACTGAAGGTTGGCAAATCTCAGAAGTCTGCAGATTTATTTGCAGCTCCTTAAATTGTTCTGGACTTCCACTGCCCCCCAGCTTAACTGATGGGTCACCAACAGTCGGTTCCTCACCTTGTGAAGCTTTTGGGTATCTTGGCTTTTCACTGCCCTGCCTCTTTACTTTCAGTTACTTTCTGACCATCTACCAGAGTGGTTCTCTCTGCCAAAGGATAAACTGAGAAGCCCGCCCAGACCAAGCTCTGATTCCCTTGCAGGTCAGCCGTTTGTGAATCCCGATGGAACTCCTGCAATATACAACCCACCCGCCAGCCAGCAGCCCCAGCAGCAGCCCTCTCCGCAGCCCCAGCAGCAAGTTCAGACACAACAGCCACAAATGGCAGGCCCACTGGTCCCTCAGGTAAGGAGCCAGTTGGAAGCCAGGGTGGTAGAGCACCCAGAGATGAAAGCTGCTCGGTCCTCAGAGCAGCAGTTCCTCAGGGAGAGGGTGTGTTTTTCACTGGTGTCTCCCACCATCCACTAGAGCCTCATCAATGAAATCCTGGCAGCCTAGGGTATCTGGTTACAGCTTGACATGGTTTCATCCAAATCCTTAAGTTCACTTAGGGATGAGTGTCTCATCCAATGACTTGCCTGGTAAAGGCATGGTACAAAGAAGAATGAATGACAGTTTTCTCTTAAGTCTTCATGTTGTTTTTACATATGAAAAAAACCTCCATTTTGGAGCCTAAAATCTGAATCCCCTCCAGGCCAGGTGACCATGTGCCTCATCTTGGTCACCCTTCCTGTCGCAGACCAAGTCTCATGCCTGAGGGTCTTTATCAATGGGAAGACTCGAACTCAGTTCATTGCAAGGCTGGCCTGGTTGTCCACACACCCCTTAGAGAGATGCAGAGCTGCCCTCCTTGGGATTACATGTGGAAGAAGTCCACAGAGACCTGAAGTGTCCCAGGTCGGCTGTCAGAGCAAACCTCCTTTTTATTATTATTTTTATGTATTAGTCACTAGGCAATATATTTAGACTCAGAAAATCTAAGCATCACCACCACCATCAAAAGGAGAACAGTGGGAAGCGGATGTGGCTCAAGCGATTGGGCTCCCGTCTACCACATAAGAGGTCCAGGGTTTTATTCCCAGTGCCTCCTGGTGAAGGCAAGCTGGACTGCGCAGAGAGCTGGCCCATGCGTATGATGCAACAAAAAGACACAGAGGAGAGACAATAAGAGACACAGCAGACCAGGGAGCTGAGGTGGCGCAAGAGACTGAGCGCCTCTCTCCCACTCCGGAAGGTCCCAGGATCGGCTCCCGGTGCCGCCTAAAAAGACAAGCAGACACAGAAGAACACATAGAGAATGGACACAGAGAGCAGACAATGGGGGTGGGGAGGTATAAATAAATTAAAAAAAAAAAAATTGAACAGTAACTTCTCAAAGGAACCCTCTTTTGCCTGGCAGCAAGCACCAGCTTATGTTCACACAAGGCTATCTGGCTCAGGTCTGCATGAACTTGACTCTGAGTTGGTCTTTGGAGTGCACTGAACCAGGAGGACTTGTCAGGGGGCAGTGGGTGCTTCAGATAAGACAACCTCCCTGTACTGTTTTAACCCCCAGTGCTTACCTGTTACCTGATGAGCTTTTTCTTTCCTCCAGTCTGTCCAGGGGCTACAGGCTTCCTCCCAGTCAGTGCAATATCCAGCCGTCTCTTTTCCTCCCCAGCACCTCCTGCCTGTGTCTCCAACGCAGCACTTCCCTGTGGTACTGTATCATATGTGTGTGACTTTCCCCCGGGAGAGCAGAGGCCCTGACTTTACTCCATTCTTGTGCAAGGCTGACTGATGCTCGGCGGGTGCACCATGCTGCAAGCGGGGCATGTGTGCATGTGTCATTCCCGACCGTCGCAGCCCACCTCTGCAAAATGATGGTTTCCTCCTGTCGTCACTTGCACATTTAGCACTTCTGTTGTCCGGTGCCCTTGTAAGAGTTTACCAGCTAAGCGGGAATTGAATGCCTTCAGAGTTAGAAGTCAGGAAGAGAGAGACTCGTGAATTGATGTGAGGACCTAGGAAACATCTCGAAAACAGTGTTGGGGTAGCCATTATTACCTTATGCTCCTGATTTGCATGGTCCCGTAGTATCCAGTTACCAATGCCTTTCATTTTTCCAGTGTAATTAATTATATTGGGTAAAAGTTTAAAGAGTAGGTAATGCCCCTAAATTTCAGGCCAGGCCAGTGAACAAATACTCTCTAATATAGGGAATGAAATCTCACCCAGCCTGCTGGAGACACCAGTCCTGGCTCCACCTTTCTCTGCTAGCCGCAGTGGGTGGCAGGACCACTTAGCTCTTCAGGAGAGGACAGCCACCAAATACCACCCTTAGGAGCCCAAGCCTTCAATGAAAAAACAAGATTAACTTCCATTGAAAGGGGGAGATTTGGGTCAGATTGTTCACCAGCTCCGATCCTCAGGATGATTAAAACCTGATTACTCCTGTTTATGTTCTGACCTGAGAATTCCTCTCTTTCCTTTTTTGCAAATTGAACCGTCTCACAGCTGCAAGCATGCGACCTGTGTCTGCCCCAATGTGCCTCTCCCATTACCCAGCTGATCTCACTGATTTCGTTTAGTCCTCTGGCTTGCAGAGAGAAGACGTGGCAACACAGTTCAGCCAGATAAACCTGAGCCGGCAATCCTCAGGAGAGACTCCCGAGCCTCCTTCCGGTCCTGTCTATCCGTCATCCCTTATGCCACAACCAACCCAACAGCCCAGCTATGTCATCGCCTCTTCAGGCCAGCAACTTCCAGGCGGCTTCTCAGGCTCCGGACCTCCCATCTCCCAGCAAGTCCTCCAGCCCCCTCCCCCACCACAGGGATTTGTGCAACAGCCTCCACCTGCACAGGTAGGCGTGCCATCCCCCACACCTGTGACCTGCAGCGCATCTGTGAGCCAGTCTGACTTCTATTTTCTATGTCAAATAGTGCCAGGTCAACAACCTGAATTGCCCTTCTGGCTCACACGGGTATTCCCTCTCACAGGACCTGATCTGTGCTTCTGTCCAGCAGAACATGCCAAGCCTTGGGGCACGGAAAGTCAATTTAAGAGGGAAGATCCCATTTTCCAGGCTGTTGGTGCAGATCCCATAGGCAAGAGCTCCCTCCAGTGATATCCTGCTCACTGGACTGACTAGGAATGCCCTTGGGGAAGAAAAAGGCCTGCAGCTGGGAGACTTCCAATCCTCTCCCACTGCTGCTGCTCAGGAAACAAGCTCTTTCCTTTCTTATCAATTCATAGGCATTTTCTGGAGTTAATCGGTGCTCCAGGCAGGAGTTCCTCTATGAATATAAAGGAGGAAAGTAAGCCGATATCCAGTGTCCTTTCCTCTCCCTAGAGGGAAGCAGAGCTCACACATGCCCTCACAGGTAGCCATTAATCATATTTAATTGACTTGAGCATGTAAGACACCACAGATCACTGATTTTTACTGTCTTCTCAAAGACTGATTATGTGTTACTGTTCACCACCAAACATCTCCCATGCTCCCCTGGGGATCTCTTGCAGAATATTGGAAGTGATTACTGTCAAGATGTAAAATGCACAGAGGCAATTTCTGGTCCATTTTCAAGGCACACATATCCAAAGCAAATTCCATCCTAATTATGAAGTATTGCTTTGGATGAGCTGTTTAAAGTGCAGTGTCACCTTCGTGTCATTTGTTTCGCTGTCTTCTCATCTTGAATAAATTATTTTCTTTTCAAGCCACACAAAACCCTCTACCATGAAATGATTTTCAATCAGTTGTTCATTTTATTTGGAGTGATTAATAGTTCATCTTCAGTTGCCTTCTCTGCAATAACTTTTTAAGTAGATGTGAAAAACAATTTTAAGTTACAGGGTAAAGGTCTTCATTAATATGTTAACTATTTTACTAATAAATTAAACACCTCAAATTTAATTATTTGGAAAAATAGCTCATTTAACCTAAATAACATCTAAGGGTTCTTACCCACGTCTGCTGTCAAAAAGAAGACTTGACAGAATATTTAATTGAAGTCTTAAAAAAATATCCTTCCCTGACAAAGAAATTTCAATATTAATGCACTATAGAAGTAAGGACAATTTAGAATTCCTGGTGTTTCTGCAACAGAAATGCCTTCATTTCCTCTTTAATTGATTTGAAAATAGAAAAGGGAGAAAAGGAGACAGACAGACAAATATACCGATGTTCATGGCTCAATGTCAGTCTGGATTTCTGTAAATTTCTGTTTTTAAAGAACCACAGATGAAGGTATAAGCTATAACCCCTAGTGACTTTCAATTTAGTAAACATTTTAAAATCTGGTAAGTCTATTATTGAACAGTGAAAATAACTCAGTTGAGATTCTGCCTGTGGATATATGGAAATATGTTATAATTATGCAGGGAATGAGTCTATTTAATATCCTTGAGATCACTTATGCTTTCTGAGTGCCCACTGGAAAGGTAAAGCTGGAAACAATTGGACATGGCAAAGGGTGATTTGCACAAGGGAAGTGGGGGAAGTACTCATTTTATTTCTTACAGTTTCTTCTAGCTTTCATTAAGTCCTTTCATTGCCTAATTCACTCAATTTTTGATACTCCATATGTTAACATAGTTGGTTAACAATATACATTTCCTACTTTGGGGGCTTTCCTTACTCTTTTCTCCCTTCTCTCCTTTGCCTTCTGACCTTTCACACTGATCCTTTAAAAGATTCCTCTCAGCCCAGTTCAGCTTCCCTCCTCTGTGGGGGAGAGTGAGGATCGGTGGGGTACCCATTTGCATCATATGGTAGGTGGCCATAATTCCTAAGAGCTGGCAGAAGTGCCTTTGAGAGGTGCTGGACAGAAGGGGCTATGGGAGAAAGTGGGTAACTGAATGAAGATGATTCTGTTTGGGCAGTCCTCTAGCACCGCAACTCAGGAACTGGAACTGAAAATAAAAACAGTAAAAACTGAGTCCTAAAAAAAGAGACTCTCTCTCTTTCTTTCTCTCTCTCCCTCTCCCTTTCTCTTTTTAAACAAGGAGTGTACTTTATATCCAGACCATTACTACCCATCAAGAAATTTTCAAGTGTTTGAACTCCATTCCTCACCCTTGAAGATATTTTCATGTTTCATATATTAAATGCAAGAAGAGAGTCAAGGTTTGGATAATAGATTTGTTATCCGATGTGATTAGAGCTTACATCTAATCAAGGCACAGTCTTTCCTAAAGGAACAAAGTGCTATTCTCCCTAAAAGGCAGAAGGATGAATTAGATAATTGTTACTATTCTCAATATTAGGATGCATCTGATGTATCATGATAGTAAATATTAATAACATGGCAATTTGCCAGAATGCAACTAAAACCTATTATTATTCCAGAATTGTTTGTACATTTATTGTTATAAACTTCCTTAAAAGGAAAGGAGTCATGGTAAGAGCATATCACTATAAACTACTTATACTATAAACAATTATATATACTATATACTATAATAATTTATAAATCAGTTGCCAGCTACTGACCCCTATTTGCTTTGAACTCAGTTTAATCTCTTGCCCTTTAATATCCCTATTGTTAGATAATCAGAATTATAATTCATAATGATTCCAGGAAATTGCAGGCTGAACAAATCCACCAAGATTTATTTGCCTTTTGTTCCTACTTTATCCTAAGGCAGGAAAATATGCTGCATATGTTTCAACAGCAATAACGATATACAAAAAGTGTTTCCCATTTCACATGAGTAAATCAGAAAATAAAACAGCCTTATAACCATGGCTCCCAAACAGGTGCCTAGTAATTTTATTCTACATATATTGCATCTGTTGGCTGTGACTGGGGTGCCTGTCTTTTCACTTTAAAGATGGTAGGACAAAAGCCCAAGGCCTGGGGTTGGAAAATAATTAAGAGTAATAAGAAAATAGCTTTAATATAAATGATTAATGTTAGGTAACAGTCTTAGTTGGGATAGAATTTGAGTGATATCTTGAAAAATATCATCCTTGAAAAAAATCAGTGGGTGTTTTATATATTTCAGTTGCATGAAGAACCCAATGGAGTTATGGGCCACTTTACAATGGCAAGTTGGGTGCAGCCATCGCTAAGGCTCTCAGATTGACATGGCTCCCACCTTACCCTAAAATGGTGCCTTCACACAACTTTTCTTTGTGGGAAAGCTGCCCGGTATGAGATGGTATTTCCTTTTAGGACAAGGACTTTTGTGGCTCTTCTCCTAGTGGAACACTAAGTATTTAAACATCAGTAAAAGAATGGTTTCTTCTAACTGCACTTCCTAGTCCAGGTTCTTGCTCATATCTCATTTTATACCAAAAACAGTCACTCTTAACAAGTCATCCTTGATGACTAACTCCAAATTTTAGCCATTGCTCATCATAAATTAGATGATTTTCCAAGATAGTACTCAATTTCTAACAGATAGGGTGCTATGGCAATAGACAAGAACTGGAGTGCAAAGCTGCATTTAATAGGCACATTTGACCTTCAAAAGCAGGGGAACTATTCCCCTAGGACAGGAGTGATTTTTTTCCCCCTTTAATGCCTGATTGTTCTGCGTAAGAACAAAAAATACATCTGTAACAATCCTAGTTTAGAACAGAATTATACCTTTGAATCATGACTGAAAAACTTATATTTCCTTATTTTTAAGAGCAGTCAATAAGAGTATCTGTTTTGCCACTTAAAGATTCAGATTAACAGAATTAAAAATTCTGCCTTTTGCTAACATTTTCATTATTTACCTCCGATATTTGGAAAGAAGGTCTTCTCTATGATTTATTTATTTCAGTTTCAGAAGTGAGGTCCATTGTACAAACAATGGAACTTACTTATTATTTGGATAACAGATACGTTGATGATGATTGCTATTTTTATGACCATTAAAACATTAGTATCACCAATAATGGCTACACACACAATGGCTTCTCAACACATCCAGAAGGTAGGCACAATTGTTATTTTCTCACCGTTTGCCGTATGGGACGTGGATGGTATTGGTGATGTCGTTACATACATCCATCTGGTTCTTGATGTGAACTCAGCCATCCAACTCGAAATATCGTGTCTTTACCTAATTGACTCTAGTCTTACATTGCCATATGTATGTTGTATAATTTACTTGTTCTTTTTTCCTTGAGTGAGTATGTTTTCATATTTACTAAGACTTCCATGTTCCAAAGCAAAGGCATTATTACCCTTCCTAGTTTTGAATATGTGTGGACATTGTCCAGGGAACATATTTCACACTTATGTCTCCTTATGAGCCTCGTGGCATTTTCTGTGAATGTGAATTAGGGTAAAGTGTTCCACTTCCAAAGCATTTTTTTTCCACGTGGGTTTCCTTCCTTTACATGGGAATAAAACTCACTTGAAAAGGTACATTTTGGCTCTGAATAATATTGATGTCAGAGTTAGTGTGTGCCTATGTTTGTGAGAATCCAGCCCTGCTAATTACTTCTTTCTGTACAAGGAGCAATGCAAACAGGCTATCAACAATCTAACTTATTATCACCTGGTGGAGAACTCAAAATCTGTGTAAATGGGATTAGAAGACAGGGTGTAGACCCAACACTCAGAGTCTTCCATGTCACTATGTCTATGTTATAGCTTACCACCACCCAGCCATTAAACCCTAAAGGACAAACACATGACAGCATGAGGAAGGAAGTAGAGAAGCAAGCCCGTGGTTAACCTATAAATACAATATGAACTCATCCTGTTTCCAAGTGGGCATGGCCCAACCTTTGTCCTGGAATCTGACCAACTAAATAAGCAAATCCTCTCTTGTGCTATGAGAATTTGGCCCCACTCATGCTATAAGTCAACCCGGGGCAGATAAGGACATCTTTCTAGATTAGGTGATAGATGATTTGTATCTTATTGGAAATATTTTCAAACATTAGAAAGTGATAGAAAGTACTATGAACCACATTTTAATATGTTTCCCCTCTTAGGTAGAATATATATATATGCATCCCAATCACTGTACAAAATTTGTCCCAATCACTGTACAAAATGCTTTTATGAACCACATTTTATAATTTCATTCTCTCCTTTTAGGCTCAAGATCAGCATTTTTCATGTCTCACCTGTGTTCCCATTAGAAAAACAATTCAAGTGAGATATATTGCAAGCTACCCTAAGGAGTAATTGCTGTTGCCGATATTTGATATCTATTGTTTGATTTTAAAAGACACAAAATTCAGTGGTTTAAAACAATAAACATTTCATTGCTCACAATTGTGTTCGATGAGCAAGGATGGCTCATTCTGCTCCATATGGTATTGGCTGCATCAGCTCACCCGGGACTAGACGACCCAAGATGGCCTCACTCACACGTCTGGAACTTTGGTGTAGGGTGTGAACTGGACTGCCTTTGTTCTCCCCATGGCCTCTTCCTCCAGAAGGATGGCTGGTGACTAGTTTCACCACCTGCAAAAGTGGAAGCTATGAGCTTCTTAAGGATTAGGCTTGCAAATCTCAGACGTCACTTCTACTCATTGCATTGGTCAAAGCAAGTCAGAGAGCCCGATTCAAGGGCTTGGAGAATAGACTTTGCCTTTTCGAGGGAGCAGTAGTATGCACATACATACAGGAATGGGACGAGTTTTTGGTGCCCATTGTACAATCTACCACAATCGTATTAAAACATAAGAAAACGTAGTATATTTTAGCTATGTGCAAAATGTTACTTTAAGTACAGTTCTCATTCCCTGCTCTTCTTCCACAGATGCCAGTGTATTATTACTCATCCAGCCAGTACCCTACCTCAACCACACAGCAGTACCGGTCCATGGCCTCAGTTCAGTACAATGCTCAGAGGAGTCAGCAGATGCCACAGGCGGCACAGCAAGCAGGTATTTGGAATCTCTTTCCTGTTTTCTCCTCGAACACGATTGTTTTTGCAGGTAAATCTTTGGATGAGTATCCAATCTGGGCACTTTAAGTTGGCTCATTTCCCTCACCCCAAGCAGATAACAATGCATTTGATTACTTCCCTGTGGAAAACTTAAGAGGTACACGAAAGTGAATCAAACAGTGCTTTTGCATCCCAGGCATGCATGCTCAACATGGTATCTGTAAATGATTTGGGGATCTCCTTGGTTTATTTTAAAATAGAGAGTCAACCATGCCCTTGTCTTCCTAGTTCATGTTTTTTTTGTTGTTTTGTTTCTTTTTCAACTTGAAGAGAGTTCTTCCCCTGTTCCCAAGGCTAGGGAATCAACTTAGGTTGTTTCTACGCCATCCTGAGAAGCTCTGTCTTTAAAACAAGGCCACTGGCAAAGCAGCCTGTGTCTTGGTGGAACTTTGTCTCTGTGGTTCACTTTCAAGACGGCCACAGCGCAGCCTGTCACCCAGAACCCGGCAGCCACTGTGCAGTGGGAAGGGGGGCCGATACACTGTACGAGAGTGAGTAGCAGGTCTCACAGTGAACCGGTCTCTTTCCCTACTGTGTCACACTCCTAATGGAATGCCGTCACCCAGAGAGCAGCAGGAACCCGGCAGGGCTGAGTGGACTTGTGCTAAGGAGAGGCCTGTGTCAATCCTGCTGACCAAAGTGCAGGAAGACCTGCTAATTGTCATGCTGAAGACTGCCTGGCTGCGAGACTCTGCCTTCTGTAAGTAGGTCATAGAAAAGAGCACGTGTTCCCCACAGCTGCTCATAAATGCCTGCTCCGTGATCTGATTTCTGCACAGAATATGCACATCTACATGCTCGTAATACATATATACACACATATTTATACAAACGTGATATGTACAATTTTTTAAGCCATGTCAAAAAGCATAATCCCTATACTAATGCTGACATCGCTAACATTTTGTCGATTTGAAGACAGAATTAAACTCCTCTGTATTGTGGATGGCTGTGCATTCTTTCATTCAACTCATGACCTATTTAAAATCTGTGGGAAAAGAATTAGAGAAATGTGTAGTAGCCAACCAAACCTTGTCTTGTTTCTAGCTTGTGTTAGTTCGAGAAAGAATATATTCTGACCTCCGAATTAACTTTACACATTTCAAGTAATAAGAACACAAAACAATTTTAAATTGTTAATTGTTTTCAGAAAAGCATTTCACAATATTTTCTCTGATTGTCGGAAAATGAGCTCATCTCTACTGCTTTGGTGGTAACTGTGCTACACGGCTTAGGTATCTACTGTCCTGATGTACTGCCTGCATTTTGAAATCGTCTTTTCCTCTGCTAATGTTTATTGCAGAGTTTATTTATAATCTTCTAGATATTGGCCCAGAGGCTATAGTGAAGTTTTCCTTTTGGCTACAAATGCCTTTAGAAGGGCTAAGATGCAGATGTCTAATTATAATGTTTTGTTTTTTAATTTAGTTTAGTGCCATTGTGCGAAATAGTTTTCTAGAGAGTTATTTCAGTCTGTGTTAGAATGTAGTTGATATACAGGAATGTAGTTACAAATGTGCGAGAACTTTGGAGTCTAAGCTGAGTAAATTGGATGAATATGCTAAGACAGTAACAGAATCAGATTTAGAACAAGTCTTGGGGTCCCCACTGACAACTTACACCTTAATTTCTCCTCGCTACTAACTTCACTAAGCATCAACATGAGGAAAAAAAATATGTGTGAATGACATTATTGACTTTTATAAAACGTAGGAACATTTGGGCTGCAAAACCCCTCCCCCACCTCAGAGGGTCCCAACTGGGCCTGATGATAATCCGTGGCAACTTGGTGGCTTTGACTTTTTCCACGCTCCCACATCACCATGGAAATGCCATCTCCAAGGTGAGATAATGGCACTGCGATGAGGAAAAATGCATTTTAAAGTGGTTCCATGGCTCAAAATAGAAGCACGGGCACTATCCCAGGTATCAAGGAAGTGAGGGAAAGCTTAAGTGGTCTTTGGGGGTGGGGAGGTGGGAAAAGGGAAATGATACCTGAAAATTGTCTTCCCTAGAAGTGACATCAATATACACATGCGGACTGAAGCCTCTGAACTCTCGATTTTTATACACCACCAGCCCAGTATCGGGCTGTAAAATCTCCAGGCAATTTCTAGAGCAATGCTAAATTTACTGAGGATTTGGAAAGGCAGATGGAGTCCCCTGACTTCACTGCGAATTACTTCTGCTAATAAAATCTAGGTAACCCAGCTCACACAATGGCTCTGTGACTGAGTGGAGGCTACAGCTGGGAGGCCTTTGCTGAACCTAGCAGGACCAACACACTTTTCAAATGGACGTAGCAGTTATTTGAGGGAGCAACGCCATGTTGATGGACTATTTCAAAGAGGAAAGAGCCTCTTTGGATAGTGTTAAAAGTCAACCTGGGGAAGTGGATATGGCTCAAGCAGTTGGGTGCCCACCTACCACATGGGATGTCCCAGGTTCCAGGTTTGGTTCCCGGTGCCTCCTCTGAAAAGAAAATGAGCACACAACAAACAGACACAGAGAGCAGATAGTGAGTGCAAACAATGAGGTATGGGGGAAGAAATAAATAATAAAATAAATCTTTAAAAAAACATATATATATTAAAAAAAAAAAAAAAAAAAAAGC